>JAMPIV010018450.1:0-115034 GCA_024509875.1 Oreohelix idahoensis
ATGTGCGCGCAACCCACGTGACTGTCAGCCCACGTGACGGCGCGAGAAAGCATTGCTGGGAGGTGAAAAGTCTGACAAAGAAGAAGATTGATGACTAGGCCATAATAAAGCTTAAGAATTTGTTGTGGTGTGTTATATTTGATAGTCGTGTGTTATATTTGATAGTTGTGGGCCATATCTGTGTTTTCGTGCCAAATAGAGCAATAATCGCGTGTGTTATTTGCGTGGCGCAATTAATACGCGCAGCGGATTAAGTTGAGTGATTAGCCTAGAGCCTATATAAAGAGATAGCGGCCGGCGAACGGGCCTATTTTGCAAGAGTCGCCAAGAGAGAAACGAAATTAGACACCAGAGTCAAGCTGTAAATGCCTTGAGCACATTAGCAATCCGAGCACAGGCTATGTGTTTGTTTGGTGTTTGGTTTGTTGGTTTATTTGTTTAATGTTTGCTTCGTGTGTTTAAGTGTCACTGATAGGGTTGTAGAAATAAATACAGCCTCTGCCTTAAGAATCAGAGTTTTATTGTTTAATCGGGTCGGTTCCGAGTGTGAAAAGAGAGTGATCACATATCACAACAACATCATCATCTCGCCCACCCTATCACAGTAGATAACAGCATTTTTACTATACGAATTTGTTAACATGTTTATCAGATTACATTGAAGCGAATTGTTTTACCCCTTGATTCTTTGTCTCGTCAACCAACAGTTTTATTCTTGGTACATTTTTCATTTTCTGACAGCGACAACCCCACGCCATTTTCAGACTCCACTTTTTTAACTTGCTTGCGATTAGATTATGAACTCGTCGTTCTCTCTTCATTACACAACTTTGTTTCTCACTAAGACTACTACTTTAGGAATATTTCAGTTGGATTATATGCAGTATGGCCTACACGTCTGAATTAGTAGACAAGTCGGCAGCTAATTCTATTTGTGGGGATCCCTGTCTTGTGAAAAGATAGGAACTACCAATGAGATTAGCTGCGGCACTGATAAAATGGCTGTTGAACGTCTGCTTCAAAGATATCCTGCATATGTAGAACAGAGAAAACACATATGGCCGACACCAGTACCATTCGTGGAAAAGCTCTACGGAGATGCATATAGCCTCAAGCTGACTACTACTTTCTATGAAAACATTAAAGCAGACGTCTAGGAGTGTAGGAAGAAGAAGATGATTAAAGAAGAATCATGTAAGTCGAGAATCAACTTATCCAAGTTAGAACAACACATTACTTTAGAAGCAATAAATGTGGTAGCTGACAGGTTAAATAGTTATTGGTGTTTGGAGGACCCACCAGTAAATTACGAAAGTCAATAACTAAAGTCGCCGTACATCCAAAAGCAAACACTTCATGGCAAATATGTTTTTCTGTAACCGCTGTTTCTCTTCCTTTGTAATATTTATGTCTGTGCGTATTTACAATAGCGCTTATCGTAGACCCGTTTTCTGTGATGTTTTGTAATACAGGTTGTTCTGACCCGAGTGAAACATTCCCAGTTACGACGGTTTGGCCACGTCTGCAGAATTGAAGAAGAACGTCTACCACGACACATTTGGAAACACAATTGCCAGGGATCCAGATCTCCAGGACGACCCAGAGTTTGCTAGGAGGACATCATTTGACAATCCCTGAAGGACCGAGGCCTGGCCTGGAACCAGGCTAAAGAAATACAGCTTACATGATAACATGGCGCTTTGTCTGGCTAACCTCTACACCTCAAGGTAGAAGAGGTTTGTTTGTTTGGTTTTAAGGACCATCTTCATTGCACACGGTCAACTCCATCAGTGCCCATATCTCCTCCCTTAGATCTCACACGGTCAACTCCATCAATGCTCATATCTCCTCCCTTAGATCTCACACGGTCAACTCCATCAGTGCTCATATCTCCTCCCTTAGATCTCACACGGTCAACTCCATCAGTGCTCATATCTCCTCACTTAGATCTCACACGGTCAACTCCATCAGTGCTCATATCTCCTCCCTTAGATCTCACACGGTCAACTCCATCAGTGCTCATATCTCCTCCCTTAGATCTCAAGGAGGATCTCAGCACAGTGCACGAACTCTAAAGCACCAGCGATGATCCCAATGTAAATTTTGCCAGGGCAGTGGTCGCATGGCAAACTTTATACGATTTCAACTGCCGAATAATTTTTAATGTGCGCAACTTGCAGACCGGACCTCCTATCTTTTTGCCCTTATCCGAGAAGGCTAGGTATCTGATCTCACTTCGCAGGGGATCAATGTAGGGGGGTTATGATATTATTAGTTCCCAGTGGTCATGAAAAAGATTTCACCAAAACTATTCCCTGTACTGGGAACCGAACCTGGCACCTTTAGACTTAGAGGCGAACCCCATACCTCTTAGCAACTTCGGCCCCCAGGGTAGAGATGGAAAGACCAAGTAAGAAATTGTGTTTAAAAGATTGTCGAACTGCGCTTATTAGCGCCCATGAAACATTTTATTGTGCATTTCTGCGACTGCATTTATTTTATCATTGGAATAGTGCCATTGAAAGTGGCAGAGCATATAAGTATTCCCTATTTAACATGTGCATCGAACTCCATATTATTTAAAGTTTTTTTACTCTAAACACGGAAAAGATAAGAAAGTTTTAACAATTCAACAAATAAACAAATAAAAATAAGAGAATCTTTTATGCCTTAAATAATTTTGTATAATGAATTGATGAAATTAAATAAGTAATGAATATCTTTTATTAAGTTTTATTTTTTTTTTAACTTTAATTGTTCCCCTTTGAAAGAAAATTAGATGCCTTCCCCTACCTTCTATATTTCTGCAACTTAAAACATCATATGGTTTTGTTATTTTTATTGTTTCACTTATTTCCAAGATTCAACATCCCGTCGCAACCTGACAAGACGTGTGATCTCTTGGTTAAAAAGGGGTATATTGTGTACATTTTTATAATACTCTGACAAGATGACTGTTATCTCTGTCCTTTTTTTTTTAAATTTGGCTGCGGCGGAGGGGTGGGGTCTCTCTTTTGAATTTGCCATGAAAAAGTATATTTATGTTAAAAAAACGCTAGCTGCTGTCTGGCCGTTACGTCGTAAGTTTATTCGGATGTTTCTGCTTGTTCAATCCATATACTTGTTTATTTATATTATCTAAATGTACTGACTCTATATCTATAAATAGCGGTCATACCCGGTTTAACCCGGATTTATGTCGGAATGTGTGCAAGTCGGGTTTGGTGCGAATCGTTTTAGGAAGGTTTAAGTTTTTTTTTATATTGCTTTAATTGCATTATTGCATTGATTTGTGCTTCTAACACACGCAAAATAATTAAGTGAGGGTTTCTTCGTAGACAACATTGGTAGCACAGTCACTTGGTGACAACACGTACAAGTGTTCCGGTGTGCTAACGCGGGAAAATGTCACATACTGTTAATAATAATAATAATAATAAATTCTTTAAGCGCCAAACACGGCGCATAAGGCAGAAACCAGTGCTCTCCAGGTTGTTCGTTGTGACGCCACTCCTCTTAGCTCTTGCACATTATTTAGGCCCAACGTTCTTCCTTCTCTTATTATTGTTCTTCTGAGTGTTTCTTTTGGTCTTCCTTTTTCCGCTTACCCTCAGGAACCCAAGTGAGCGCCTGTAGTGGTATTCTGTTGTTTTGCATTCGTAGGACATGACCGATATATGACCATCGTCTTTTCCTTATATAGTCGGAGACATATTTCTGCCTAGAGTCTTCTCTTATTTGTCGATTAGTCTTGAATTCTTTCCAACTGATGTTCATGAGTTTTCTAAGACATTTGTTCTCGAATGTATTCAGCTTGTTCTCCAATGATTTTGTTATTTTCCAACTCTCACAGCCGTATGTTAACACTGAGATAACATTTGAATTAAACAGACGAAGCTTGGTATGTATATTCAATGATCGTAATTTCCAAATGTTAGATAATCTATTGAAGGCGCTAGCTGCCAAAGCAATTCTAGTATGGATTTCCCTTGTTGTGTCACCATCCTGAGTCATTTTACTGCCTAAATAATTGAAACTTTCAACTTTCTGTAGTTTTTCCCCGTTCAAGATGATATCAAAGGTCTCGTTAGAAAAGTTCATAGCTTTAGTTTTAGAGGCATTTATTTGGAGACCAATTTTAACCGAGAGATGACACAAATTATTTATTGCTTCTTGGGATTGTCTTTGTGTTGAACTTAAGAATGCTACATCATCTGCGAAATCCAGGTCCCCCAGGAATTTTCCATTTGTCCATTTTATACCCAATTGTTCATTGTGGGTATAGTTTCTCATAACCCAATCAATAGCTATTCCAAAAAGTAGTGGTGACATAATACAGCCTTGTTTCACCCCTGTTTCTACTGTAAACCATTCTGTATTCCCTTTATTTGTTCTAACACAACATCTTGCATTGTCATATAGCGCTTTGATTATATTCACATATTTTGTTGGAAAACCATAGATTGTAAGTATCTTCCACAATGATGGGCGGTGTAGACTATCAAAGGCTTTTTGAAAATCGACGAAGGTGATAATAAGTGGCGATTGCCTTTCCACTGATTCTTCTATAATTGTTCTTAGTGTGAATATTTGATCAATACATGATCGTTTCGGCCTGAAACCCGCTTGTTCTTCTCTGATCTTTTCGTCAGCATGCAATTTAAGTCTTTCTAACATCATGCAACATAATAATTTTCCAGGTACTGATAATAGAGATATACCACGCCAGTTATTACAGTCTGATAGATCACCTTTCTTCGGTAACTTTACAATAATACTGTCTTTCCATTGTTGTGGTGGTTGTTCTTCTCTCCATACTTCATTTATAATATCTAAATTTCTCAAGAGGTTGTTGTCATTAACTGCTTTAATCATTTCCCCTGAAATTTCGTCAACTCCAGCAGCTTTACAATTTTTTAATCTTTTAACGGCTTGTTTGATCTCGTCCAGCGTGAATTCATCGCAAGTTATTGGCAAGGTGGTTGTGGATGTTTCATTATTAAAATCCGGTGTTACTGTTGGTGGTGGTCTGTTTAGCACCTCCATGAAGTGCTCAGCCCATCTCTTCATTTGTTCTTTTTCTGTTGGTATTGAATTCCCTAATTTACCTTTAACAGGTGTTTCCATAGCAGTAGGCTGGTGACATAGTTGTTTTGTAATTTGATAAAGGCACCTACTATTACCAGTTCTTGCAGCATTTTCAGCTTCTACGGCCAGTTCATTGATGAAATGTCTTTTATCTCTTCGAGTTTTTGTCTTCACTTCTTTATTTAACAAGTTATAAGTTAGTTTGCAAGATTCAACTGCATTATGTGTACTTGCCGCTAGTAGTTTAAGTTTTGCTGTTTTCCTTTCTTGTATTTTATCCCAAGTATCTTCTCTCATCCATTTTTTCTTTTTATGTACTAGGTATCCGGTGGTCGCTACAGCTGCTTCTGACATTGCTGTTCTCAGTTGTTCCCATTTAGTATCGATTGTCTTGGTGGTGATATCGTTGTCAATTTTGCCTAAAGCATCGAAATAGTTGTTCATTTTGACATTATATTCCTTCTTTATATCATTTGATTGCAGTCTGTGTACATCTATTCTTCTATTTTTATTCGGTTGGTATAACTTCTTCAGTTTAATTCTCATTTTAGCTATGCAGAGGTTATGATCGCTTCCGATCTCTGCAAATCTGTATGTGTAGTGAAATTGACAGAGATACAACGGTAAAATACCTCCAAAGATAACATGTAAGGATAAAAACATAATGCGTAGGCTGCTGATAGTACATGATCGCCCAGACCGCGGGTCATCACCCTCCATAAAAATTGACTTGCTAGACAGGAGGGGAACGGCGGATAAAAAGGAAAAAATATGACTGGAAAGATTGCGTGAGACTAGAAAGGCTAAGGAGACGCAATTGGGGGGGGGGGGGGGGGGGGGGGGGGGGGGGGGGAGGGGGGGGGGGAGGGGGGGGAAACGGAGAAAAGTCACGTTCCCAAGTTGATATAAAGTAAGGAACTAGACAGAAGGGACCTTGGATATGTTACGCCACAGTCATTTATTGGTCGCTTTTGCGATACCAAGCCTTTGATTTGAATTCAGCGGCAGAACGCAGATGTTTGGAATATTACAAAAATTAAAAAGTAACTTTTTCGTAATATTAATGTTAGGAATATAAAAATTAGCTGGCCGGATGGCCCATTCTGAGCAGTGAACTAATATGTTCTTAATTTTACAGACGGATAGATAATATTGAAGATAATGACAAAAGACAGTGTTGTTCACATCAGCGACAGACTGTATTGAATAAAAAGTGTCGCTATTTGCACAAAAAAACACGACCTTGAGATGCAGGTGTTCAAATTTACTTAGTAGGGAAGCGAAGGGACATTGGTGGGAGCTGTGTCTAAATATAACTTTTAACGACAAAATTTTGGAGGGGAGAGAAAGGTTGGTTCAAAAATCAAGTACGTTTTTGAAAAAAAAACAAGTAGAGACGGACAGACTAACAGATAAACATCCATACTTGACTGAAGCATGACTGAAATGACTTTAGGGTAGGATATTTGAATTTGAAATAAACCTAGGCAGTGATTGGCCACAGACAATCCTTTTATCGGCGCTCAGACGCGCAAGTGGGGCCATTCCTCAATAGTTGTTCGATGATAGACACAGTATTTTAAAGTGTGGTGATTTCCAAATGAAAGAAAGTGAAATAAGTTCAGGGACGCCATACTATAGCCAGCAGCTCAGCTGAGTTTTGCTAGCATTTCTGTGTTCTTTATTCATAATCTGGTAAGATTGAAATTATTTCTTTGTATATTTTGAATATTGTTTAATGTTCGAGTGATTTGATACTGCCATATCGAAATCTAGCCTTACAAACAAGTAGGGATTTGCTCTAGACCCCCCGCCCAAGTCAGGGTCTAGGGACCAACAATATACATAAACTCCAGCAAGGGTTAGGAAAGACAGATCAAGTGTTGAGAATAATGAAACATATTACCTATCCACTTTTAGGGAAGGAAACTACTAAATATTTTTCAGAATCTATAGTCTGGGAGGACCTATCTGATGTAAAACCACCATGGTAAATGTGCTGTTTGGTCAGAGAGATCTGACCTGTCTGTATGATGTGGTTGTTGTGTCCGTGTTGTGTCCAGACGTGAGTAGAGAATAGAATTTTGACACATAGCCAATACTTTGATTGCAGAGCTGTGAGTTTCAGTTGTCAACAAGGCGGTGTCCATTCAGTTGGTGATCTTACTCGAGTGTATCTGTGCAGTACGTTGTGACAGAGACCACTATTATTGCCCGCCAGCACGGAGAGGTGGGACCACCAGATTTCAGCACCAGAGCTACATATGCAAGTTGAGTGAGCCTCTGGTCTGCTGGAAGTTCACCAACGCCTTTTAGTTGCTAATACCCCATAAAATTCCTGCAATTTACTGGACACTGTGTAGTCAATATAGACAGGTGTGATGAGGCCACCCCAACAGCACAAGCATTAACTATCCTCCCAAGTAGATGACTACTAGAACATTTTAATAAAACTAACTAGTCTAGTACTTAAATATGTACACTCTTGCATTTATTATGTAACATTCCATGCATATCTTTCATAAATTTTAAATCCTTTTTTTTAAAAAAAGTTCTGGTCAACATAAAACTTGATCCAGAACAAAATAAATGTAATATAATTCTATCAAAAATTTTACACACGTGAGTTAGTTCAGTGTATTTTAACATTTGTTAAATATTATTAGTCTGCTTAAATATCTGTGGGTGTATCTATAACTATCACACCACATTACGTATCATTACCCTAGACATTTTACATAGATACATTCATTAAGAAAAAAATTGAGTGTGAGGTCGTAGTGGTAGCAAGAAAGGCCTTCTGACAATTCACAACCACATTTTATCTCAGGAGCCTTCACAGCTGGCCTCATACATTACATTTAGTAATATCACCATCATACAATACCATCAAACCCACTACATACATTGGGGTCTTGTCCAGGGATAATTAGCCCAACAGTAATATTAGGATCTCCTGGTTGGAGAAATAAAATTAGGAAAAAAAATTGTGAAATTACCTTTAAAATTAAAAGTGTCCCTGCAGATAAAAGTTGGTGAATCTTCACAGCCAGTGATAATTAATTAGTTAACTGGTTAGTTAGAATTAGTTAGACTATAGTCATAAGAAGTACTTAGTGTATTTACTGGTTAGAGATTTAGCTTGTATATTATTATATTGTCTGAAAAGTATGGCGGAGCTAGCAAAATTCCGATCAGCTGCTGTGCTGACCGCAAAGGAGATGGGAATGGAGGGTCAAATTTTAATTCAATATGTAACGGCTGAATGTGATAAATATATTGAAAGGGAAGATAGAAAGGTAGCTGAAGAGAAGAGGTTACAAATTGAGGCTGATAGAGAAATTAAGAGGCTGCAGATTGAGGCAGAAGAAAAACGACAGCAAAGGGAGGCAGAAGAAAAACGACAGCAAAGGGAGGCAGAAGAAAAAAGGTTGACTGCCGAAAGGGAGGCAGAAGATAGAAGGTTGCAAAGGGAGCACGAATTACGACTAAGGGAGCTGGAATTACAAGGCCCGGCTCCTGAAAATGGTGCCAGCCCTTTTGCCTCAGATGCTACGCCCAGTCTGGGAGCCTCAAACTCAGCTATGGGGTTTCATTTAGACCATTTTGTTGAAAAAGACGATGACATAGAGGGGTACCTAGGACGTTTTGAGTTATTAGCTACTACATATGGGTTAGAGAGAGAGAGGTGGAGTTTAAAGCTATCACAGGGATTGAGAGGTACTTCTTATGAAGTATTTGCCAAAATGAACAGGGAAGACCAAGACAATTATGACATGTTAAAGCAGGCTTTGTTATTAAGGTACGAGAAGAATGGTGAATTTTATCGTAAGAATTTAGAAATGCCAAACTGTTGTCTGGGGAGACATACCACCAATTCTCTGCTAGACTAGAAACCTATTTGGAGAAATGGACGGCTCTGGGGAAGACCCAAGATCTTAAAGAAATGATCATGATTGAGCAATTGAGAGAGTCCATGGCTCCAGACATGAGAAAATTTCTCATGGAACAAGGTGCAGAGAAGTTGGGGGAAATTTTAAATGTTGCTGAGAGGTATCAGGCAGCTCAGGCAGAGGTAAGTGGTGCTAAAAAGAAGCACATAGACAATTTTAAAGCTCCACAGCAATTTAATAAATTTGATAATAGAGAGCAGGGAAATAAAGGTAGGACAAACTTTGAGCGGCCAAGAAATGACTATCGCGACAGAAACTCACAGTTCAATGACCAAAAGTTCAATGAAAGAAAACCGTTGAACCAAGGAAAAAGATGGTGTAAATGGTGCAAGAAGGATAACCATAACACCGAATTTTGTAGAAGGAAACCTTCAAACATTGCTGCAATGAAGTCGGGGACGCGAAGATTAAAGGTTAATCCTAATGGACAACAGGAACCTTATCACCCCCCAGTTTGTGAGGATGTTATTTGTAATGGGGTCACCATAAGGTGCCTTTATGATACAGGTTTGGATTATGATTCAGTTGTGAAGTCTAGCCTAGTGGACCCAAGTCAGTATACCACAGAAACAGTGGAAATACAAGGGGCGACTAAGGACATACCACTCATGACACTTCCCATCGCAAGGATAACGGTTAAAACTCGCTATGTGGAGGGAGAAATCAGAGCAGCAGTGATAGATGAACCAATCTACCCTCTGATATTGGGGTGTAGATACGTCTTCTTGGGGAATCCCGAGAAACCTGTGATCATGGCGACAGTGCAGACCAGGTCACAGAAGAAGGAGGAAGAAGGTGAACCTATAAATGCTCATCCAGAGGAGATGAGGAAGGCGCAGGCTGAGGATAGGACACTCAAGCCCTGTTTTAAAAAATTGCCCAAATGCCACACACCTCCGAGCAAGGGGGAATATTTCATGAAGAACAAACTCTTATACAGGAAGGCTGGAACTGGAACAAATGGTCACAACCAGCTGGTTCTTCCCACTTCATATAGAGATAAAGTGATGGAACTCGGGCATGCGATTCCCTTCAGTGGTCACATGGGGATCAGCGCCACAGGACAGCGTATAGCTTGTCATTACTTCTGGCCAGGGATAACGGAGGATATAAAAAGATATGTCAAATCCTGCCCAGAATGTCAAAGGGTAGCTCCAAATCACTGGACTGCTCCTGCAACTCTAGGGGAAATGCCCATAGTGGGAACACCTTTTGAGAGGGTTGCAGTGGATATTGTAGGACCTCTCACTCGGACCAAGAGGAGGAACAGTTACATCCTTACTCTGGTGGACACTTGTTCTATGTGGGGAGAGGCGGTAGCCCTGCCATCAATTGATTCAAAACATGTAGCAGAGGCACTACTTACAATATTTACCCGATTAGGATTCCCGCATCAAATCTTGACGGATAATGGTTCTCAGTTCAAGGGGAAACTAACGGAAGAAGTTTTTAAGCTATTTCAAGCCAGACACTTTCATTGTAGTCCGTACCATCCACAAGGGAACGGCCAGGTAGAGAGGTTCAACGGGACTCTCATTTCTATCCTGAGAAAGCTGGCACACGAAAAACCGGATCTGTGGGATCAATTCCTGCCGCCGCATTGTTTGCGTACCGGGAGGTACCACATAGTTCAACCGGGATGGCTCCCGCAACTCTGCTATTTGGGAGGCCAATAAAAGGTCCATTAGAAGCTCTATTAAGGACCTGGACAGATGAGAAGGCGGAAGAGACTGTTACCTCATCGTATCAATACGTGAACGAACTGACCACTCGTTTGAAAGCTGGATGGAAACTGGCAAATGATAATTTGAAGCAAGCCAGGAAGAAACATGCAGCATATTTTAATAGGAAGGCAAAGGACAGGGAACTGGCAGTCGGAGAGAAGGTGCTGCTTCTACTGCCCGGAAGCCAGAATAAATTACAAATTGGTTGGCAAGGTCCATATACGGTTCTAGAGAAGGTGTCTAGAACAAACTATAAAATTGACAAAAAGGGGAAGGAGAAAGTTTATCATGTAAACCTGTTAAAGAAGTATCTGGACAGACCACTCCAGGAAAGCACCCCCTTATTGACCTTGGCTATTGCAACCCAGATGCAAAAAAGAACCACTCACCTCACATGAATACCCATTACATCCTTGTGAAACCGCAGCACAGGTAAAAGTCAGTAAGCACCTGACTAAAAACCAGAGGGAGAGAGTTCAACAAGTTCTGGAGGAACATACAGATGTATTAACAGATAAACCAGGCCATACAAATTTGCTACAGTATGACATGAAACTGGTAGACTCAAACCCAATCTGTATGAGAGCCTATTCTATTCCGTTCGCGAAGGAGAAGGCATTGAAGGAAGAAATAGAGTAGTTGTTGAAGGAGGGGATTATTTCGCACAGTGAATCATCTTTTAGTTCTAGTGTCGTTTTGTTGAGAAAACCGTCTGGGGAACACAGACTGTGCATAGATTACAGGAAACTGAATGCTGTCACAGAAGGACAAGTGGATCCATTACCAGACACAAAACAGTTATTTGCCAGACTGAACAAGGCAAAATACTTTTCAAAGGTGGATCTTAGTAAAGGCTATTACCAGATCCCAGTGAAGCCTGAAGTGAGACCTTATTTGGCTTTTAGCACTTCGGATGGACATTATGAATTCAATATGCTACCATTCGGACTGAAAAATGCTCCGAGTGTATTTTCAAGGATGATGCGCAAATTGTTGGATCCCCTGAATAACCCATGTATCACGAATTTCATGGATGATATTCTCGTCGCCACAGAGACATTTGAAGAACACATTGAAGCTCTGGAGATGTTGTTTGATAGACTTCGGGAGGCGAACTTAACTGCTAGGCCAACAAAATGTTGTATTGGATGCAAAGAGTTGGAATTCTTGGGACACACTGTATATCAGGGTAATATGACCCCTGATCCTAACAACTTGGAAAAACTGCAGAGAGCACCTAGGCCGCAAACAAAAAAGGACGTGCGATCATTTGTGTCGTTATGCGGATTTTATCAGAAATACATCAAGAATTTTAACGCTATTTGTGCTCCTCTGACTGATCTGACTCGCAAGGGACTTCCAGATAAAATTATTTGGACTGCACAATGTGAACTAGCGTTCCAAGAGTTAAAGGAAAAACTCACTAGCAAGCCTATTCTCAAACTGCCTGATTTGACACAGGACTTTGTCTTAAGAACCGATGCAAGTAATGTAGGACTTGGAGGGGCTTTGTTGCAAAGATCATCTTCACCTGATGGGGAACTGAAACCAGTCGCTTATGCAAGCCGCAAATTGAATGTCGGTGCAGATTTCCTCAGTCGGCACCCCTGTGATCAAAATTAGAGTAGTGGCAGACGTGAGGAGTAATTTTACCTATGTGTATCGCTGGTTTTGGAACTTGCCATAGGCATGTTTTCAAGTGGGGAATGTGTAGTAAAATTGACAGAGATACAACGGTAAAATACCTCCAAAGATAACATGTAAGGATAAAAACATAATGCGTAGGCTGCTGATAGTACATGATCGCCCAGACCGCGGGTCATCACCCTCCATAAAAATTGACTTGCTAGACAGGAGGGGAACGGCGGATAAAAAGGAAAAAATATGACTGGAAAGATTGCGTGAGACTAGAAAGGCTAAGGAGACGCAATTGGGGGGGGAAACGGAGAAAAGTCACGTTTCCCAAGTTGACATAAAGTAAGGAACTCGACAGAAGGGACCTTGGATATGTTACGCCACAGTCATTTATTGGTCGCTTTTGCGATACCAAGCCTTTGATTTGAATTCAGCGGCAGAACGCAGATGTTTGGAATATTACAAAAATTAAAAAGTAACTTTTTCGTAATATTAATGTTAGGAATATAAAAATTAGCTGGCCGGATGGCCCATTCTGAGCAGTGAACTAATATGTTCTTAATTTTACAGACGGATAGATAATATTGAAGATAATGACAAAAGACAGTGTTGTTCACATCAGCGACAGACTGTATTGAATAAAAAGTGTCGCTATTTGCACAAAAAAAACACGACCTTGAGATGCAGGTGTTCAAATTTACTTAGTAGGGAAGCGAAGGGACATTGGTGGGAGCTGTGTCTAAATATAACTTTTAACGACAAAATTTTGGAGGGGAGAGAAAGGTTGGTTCAAAAATCAAGTACGTTTTTGAAAAAAACAAGTAGAGACGGACAGACTAACAGATAAACATCCATACTTGACTGAAGCATGACTGAAATGACTTTAGGGTAGGAAATTTGAATTTGAAATAAACCTAGGCAGTGATTGGCCACAGACAATCCTTTTATCGGCGCTCAGACGCGCAAGTGGGGCCATTCCTCAATAGTTGTTCGATGATAGACACAGTATTTTAAAGTGTGGTGATTTCCAAATGAAAGAAAGTGAAATAAGTTCAGGGACGCCATACTATAGCCAGCAGCTCAGCTGAGTTTTGCTAGCATTTCTGTGTTCTTTATTCATAATCTGGTAAGATTGAAATTATTTCTTTGTATATTTTGAATATTGTTTAATGTTCGAGTGATTTGATACTGCCATATCGAAATCTAGCCTTACAAACAAGTAGGGATTTGCTCTAGACCCCCCGCCCAAGTCAGGGTCTAGGGACCAACAATATACATAAACTCCAGCAAGGGTTAGGAAAGACAGATCAAGTGTTGAGAATAATGAAACATATTACCTATCCACTTTTAGGGAAGGAAACTACTAAATATTTTTCAGAATCTATAGTCTGGGAGGACCTATCTGATGTAAAACCACCATGGTAAATGTGCTGTTTGGTCAGAGAGATCTGACCTGTCTGTATGATGTGGTTGTTGTGTCCGTGTTGTGTCCAGACGTGGGTAGAGAATAGAATTTTGACACATAGCCAATACTTTGATTGCAGAGCTGTGAGTTTCAGTTGTCAACAAGGCGGTGTCCATTCAGTTGGTGATCTTACTCGAGTGTATCTGTGCAGTACGTTGTGACAGAGACCACTATTATTGCCAGCCAGCACGGAGAGGTGGGACCACCAGATTTCAGCACCAGAGCTACATATGCAAGTTGAGTGAGCCTCTGGTCTGCTGGAAGTTCACCAACGCCTTTTAGTTGCTAATACCCCATAAAATTCCTGCAATTTACTGGACACTGTGTAGTCAATATAGACAGGTGTGATGAGGCCACCCCAACAGCACAAGCATTAACTATCCTCCCAAGTAGATGACTACTAGAACATTTTAATAAAACTAACTAGTCTAGTACTTAAATATGTACACTCTTGCATTTATTATGTAACATTCCATGCATATCTTTCATAAATTTTAAATCCTTTTTTTTTAAAAAAGTTCTGGTCAACATAAAACTTGATCCAGAACAAATAAATGTAATATAATTATATCAAAAATTTTACACACGTGAGTTAGTTCAGTGTATTTTAACATTTGTTAAATATTATTAGTCTGCTTAAATATCTGTGGGTGTATCTATAACTATCACACCACATTACGTATCATTACCCTAGACATTTTACATAGATACATTCATTAAGAAAAAAATTGAGTGTGAGGTCGTAGTGGTAGCAAGAAAGGCCTTCTGACAATTCACAACCACATTTTATCTCAGGAGCCTTCACAGCTGGCCTCATACATTACATTTAGTAATATCACCATCATACAATACCATCAAACCCACTACAGTATGCTCTGACGTCTTGAACTGATGAGCGAAATTTAGCGCTTATGCAGAAGTGTACTGTTACCCATGTGAAAAGCACTCATCGCTCAAATCGACGCCGGCCACGTGAAGCATTTGACATTATGCTTTATTAATGGTCATTGAAAAACAGATTCTTATACGTTATTGGAGTCTCTTAAAACTAAAAGGCAGATCGGAGGGAATCGTCGACATTCTTGGTATGCAGACTTTCTCCCAGCTACAACAACCTGTCAGGATGGTGGCCTCCATTATGTAGTTCTTCAAAGATGTTATTTGGAGTCTAGTGCCACTACACAGTTTGGGCGGGCCTGCAAATAATAAGTTCACACTTCTCATGAGTCTATTGTTGCCTTTTAAATCTGTTAAAGTCCTAATTAGGGATCCTATAGAACTTTTGTGCCACATTGTGCTCTCAACTTAAATAGTGCATGGGCCGTTGTAGCAACGTTGCAGCTGTTCCCGAAGAAGCCACGGCCAGGGCAATAACCACGAGATATTATTTTGGCCAAAAGCAGATTTATAAGGAAAGTCTTTCCCGTACCACTGGGCGCAGCTAAAAGAGAATACATGTCTTGAACCATTTTCAACAAATGCGAGAACTGTGCTGTAAACTGTAAGTTGATCAGTGTTCTAACGGGTCTCATCTCTAGTCACAGTTTGTAGCAACGCCTGTTGATCATATGTCGTTTCTTGCATAAATAGTCGGTCAAAAGCAGAAGAATCCGTATCATTTGTTTGTGGAAGACCAAACTCTTGTAAGGGTTTTTCCTGAGAACAATTGAATAATTATTTTCAGTTCACTTAAGGCAGAATTGTAAATTTCATCGCTGTATGGCAAGTTTTCTATAGATTGTTCATGGCGAATTTGTTGTAAAATACCTTCTGACATGCTGTCTCTGTGTGAAAGCCTCAGGGATAGTGGATCAGATACGTGGCAAAATACAAAGATAATGGCTAATAAATATCTAAGCGACGAAGGTGAACTGGACATAGCAGCCTCCTGCAGTGTATTGTTCCAATGAACATCATCTGTTATTAAATCCAATGCTTAAAATGCTGCCTGAAATGTCGGATATCGGACACATTGAAGTGTTTTTTAGTTTCCACAAGAAGTAGGGCCTTTAACAACGTGGAGTAACAACTGGAAATAAAAACATTCAGCGCTGTTGGGGTGGACGGTATAGACACGCCCCAAAGCATCATTTTTTTATTACGCCTGGGTGTAATTCAACAGGTACTCCTTGCTTTCGCCGCTAAAATGTATTTCTATTCCATTTATAGTATGCCGGAACCCCATCATACCTTAAAGTCCTTGCAAAAGAATCCTGTGAGAACAATTTGAAAAAAGTCATCAAAGTAGTATCTCGCGGATTATTAAGAACATCCGCGGCATTGTTAGGGTTGAAATACACCCGTTGGCCATTTTCAAGATAGACAGCTAAATGCATAACTGTTGGCGATCTTTCGTGTATGTTATTCTCAACATTTCTCCAAACCGCCTCTGAAGTACTTATATAGCGTCCGGATTGGAATTGTTTTTTCTCATCCTGGCTGGTGAGACCAAATGTGGTTTTATTGCTACCCTGGTTAATATATTTGCTAACATATTTTATAGATTTTACTGAACTGCAGTAGTCAACGTTAATATGCGCGTCAAAAGTTCTCAGTAAAACTGGGTTATTTGGTATCACCCAACGATTGTCAATTTCCTGCATTCCTGTTCTTATCGTCGCTATTCGGCCAGGTTCTCTTCTTCGATGATTCGGGTAACCAGCATCGTTTGTGATGGTATTTACGTGAAAACGTTTCGGATACTTCTTGATGCATTTATGGGAGTCCATACATGTAGACTTTGCATTAAAATGTCCACAAGGCACATGTATCATATTCATAATGACAGTATCATACAATGTTGGGTCATATTCTGGTCTGGAAGTTCGGCACAAATCACTGAATAGATTTCTTTTGGTCGAATTTTTATCTCAAGCCAAAGCAGTAAATGTAAATGAGGGAGTCCATGCTTTTGGCACTCCACTGTATACAGAGCCGGATTAACGTAGTAGCAAAAGTAGCATATGCTACGGGCCCCGCGCTTGTAGGGGCCCCGCGCCAATAAATATGTACATAATTTTTTGGTCATCTTCTAGTGCGAGCGTTAAACCAATGATCTTATGATTTGTGCCATCTTTAGCGCCTTTTCATTTGGTGTCACGAAATTGTGAGAGAAAGAGCAAAAGAGGGTGACTTAGTGTGACTCTTCATTATTTTTATCTTAACTGTTTGCGGACGGAAGCCATTTAAGTGGCGTTGAAAATTTGGTCACGTTTGGGTGGAAGCCACTTTTTTGGCTCTAGGCGACTGCCCCTCTAATTTTGTTTCGTTCTTTGTGAAATGAATTTGCATTAACAATAAAAACTAGAATTTAGGAAATGGAAACTTCCTGTTTTAATTGAGGTATACGGCGTGCTCGCACTCTCTTTCGATCTTGATTAAAATTTCTTGATTTGTAAGTTTAGAAAACTAAAAAAATGAGCAGTAGACACAGAGATATTGGACGTAATTATGCTTCTAGAAGTGAAAAACGTAAAGCGAAGGAAGAAAAAGACAGAAGAGATCAACTTGTGATATCAAAACCACGTAAGCTGACAGAATATTTTGATGTTCATGGTGGTGGTACTCTAACCGCTGAAGCTGGAAGTAGAGGAACAACTAGTACTAGTGCAGGCTGTGCAGCAGAAAACATACAGGAAAACCCAGTATACACTGAGTCTGAATGTGAAAGAATAAGTGAAACGAAGAAGTACTCTAATGATATTGGTGACTGGCCGAACAATATAGAAGACTGTGAGCGTGAATACTGGATATCCAAGGGAAGTGAAAAATGTCAACATGTTGATAGTGCCTTCTCTTCATCCGTGCGATTGTATGACACTGAAAAGAAAACTCGATACTGTCAGAAGTCTTATTTTACACATATTCATAAACTTACAAACAAGCAACATGCAAGAAAATGGTAATGCTATTCAGAAAGTAAAGGGCACCTATTCTGTTTCCCATGCAAGCTTATGAGTTCAGAATGTTCATCAAAGTTTATTGTGGAAGGGTTTAATGGCTGGAACAATGCAAGCAATCTATTGCGTCGACATGAAGAAAGCTCCTCACATAGACAAGCTTTAATTTCACTGTTGATGCGTAAAAACAAATGGACATTCAAGAAAAGTATTGGCACAAACTTCTAGAGCGAATAATTGAAGTTGTGAAGTTTTTAGCAGAACGAGGCCTTTCATTTCGTGGCAGTGATGAAATTGTTGGGTCCCCTTAAAACGGGAATTACTTAGGGTTGTTAGAATTACTGGCCAAGTTTGACCCTTTTCTGGCAGAGCATATAAGTACTCATGCAAACAAAGGATTTGGACATACATCATATCTATCTAAAACAACGTGTGAGGAATTCATCAATCTGATTGGATCCAACATACTGGATCACATTCTCTGTGAAGTGAAGAAATACAAGTATTATTCCGTTTCATTGGATTCTACTCCAGATATATCTAATATGGACCAGCTGATTTTGACTCTGCGCTATGTTTTACCATCTGGACCAGTTGAAAGATTTGTGACATTTTTGGATATGGAAGGTCATAGTGCTGAACAGCTTACTAAAAGTCTACTTAACGTTTTAAAGGCAAATGACATTGATATTAAAGACTGCCGTGGTCAAAGTTATGACAACGCCAGCAACATGAGTGGCAAGTTTATAGGATTACAAGCACGAATTAAAGAAATGAATAAGTTTGCGCATTACATTCCGTGTTTTGCACATTCACTAAATTTGGTTGGAAAATGTGCTGCTGAAGGTTGTCAAGAAGCAGTCATTTTCTTTGGATTTGTTGAAAGTCAGTACACTTTCTTTTCTGCTTCTACCTACCGGTGTGGTCTCCTTTCTACTGCATTATGTGCTGGCGGTACTCATAATAAGTCCCATTTGCCCTTTGTGAAAAGACTGTCAGATACCAGGTGGTCCGCTCGGGCAGATGCAACAAAAGCACTTTTACACAGCTTTTCTGCAATAAAACATGTCTTGGATAATATTTCAGATAACAATGATCAGAAGGCAGAGTGTCGTTAACAGGCTCGTGGTCTACTTTCAACCATGATGAAGTTAGAAACAGGAATAATGATCATACTGTGGGATTAAGTATTACAGAATTTTCAAATGACCAGTGCTTCTTTGCAATCTTCTGACCAAGATTTGAATACAGCTTGTGCACTCTATGAATCCCTGCGGGGGTATATTCAAGCTATGCGGTCTACTTTTGCAGACATAGAGCAAAAGGCCAAGGATCTGACTGAGTGTGAACATTATCTAGAACAAACTAGAAGAAAACACAAACGAAATCGAGAGTATGATGATTTCAGTGGTTCCAGCACACTTGATCCACTTGTTGAATCTCAAACGCCTTCTCAGCAGTTTAAAAGCCGAACATTTCTTGTCCTTATTGATAGCTTGCTCTCTGTCTTGCCAAAACGCCAGAAAGCTTATCAAAAGTTGAATGATGTATTTGGATTCCTTCGTCAGTTACAGTCGTTTACACCTGAAGAGGTGGTAACGAGATCATCGAATCTATTAAATCATATCAGGAAGATCTGGAAGACAGTCTTTGTGAAGAACTTGTGCAGTTTACAGAACTGTTGAAAACTGATCTTGCTTCTCATATTGGCACTACTCTAGACCTTAAAGAGTTACAGTTTTACCGTTTGATAATAGACAATTCTTTGGAGTCTTGTTTTCCAAACGTAGAAATCGCCTTGTGCATCTATTTGTCACTAATGGTAACCAACTGCAGTGGAGAACGATCATTTTCAAAACTGAAACTTATTAAAAATGAACTAAGGAGCACCATGGGTCAAACGAGTTTGAACAATCTCACACTACTGAACATTGAACATAAACTTCTACGTGAAATTGATACATCCTATATCATCAACAAATTTGCTCATGCTAAATGTAGAAACATTAATATTTAAACAATAATGTTGACTGTGTTGATACTTTTGATAATGATAATTACTATGCAAATTAAAAATGTATGTGTTCAAATATATTTGTGTTGTTTTATTGTTTTTTTTTTAAAATAGGGCCCCTTTCTTAACATATGCTACAGGCCCCGTACTAGCTTAATCCGGCCCTGACTGTATACATGAAACATCGAACTGTACCGAAAATGTTACGTTTTGTCGTCAGATTCATAAGATTCTGTATTTTCAGGTAACACATTCTTGTTTAGCCGAAGCATCTTTTCAATCCTCAAGTCTGTGTGACGTCACCGATAGCGCCGCAGACAGGCCAATCTCCTAGGCAAAGATCGATCTTCTCTTTGGATAATATGGCGCGTTCTATTTCGGAAATCCGATCCTCTCTTTGAGCAGAATTATCTTTGGCGCTCTGGGACATTTGACGCTCCCTGTCTTAAGTAAGTCGGGCTTCTGTCTCTGCAGGTGTTTCATTAGCTCTTTGAACAGTATGGCGGGCCCTGACTTGAGAGAGACGAACATCTCTTTCAGAACGTGTCTCAATAGCTATGTGAACGAACGAACGAACGAGCAAACGAACGAACGAAATCTTTATTTCACCAGGGTAAAGAAATGTGCATAATTGCCTTTTTACATTTCTGCCCTGCAATACAATTTTCAGCTTTTTAAAAATTAAAATTAAAATATTAACAACTTCAGACAGGATCAATTAATATTATCATCACAATCAGAAACTGAGCACACACAAGTACATTTACTCATAGTCATTCACGCACATAGAGAGAGAGGGGGAGAGAGAGGAGAGAGAGAGAGAGAGAGAGAGAGAGAGAGAGAGAGGGGGGTCAAGCAATAAAGCTACTTAATATAAAAAAATAAAATTTAAAATTAAAATATTACAATATTAGTTAAATGCTCGTGGAAAAGTTGAAATAACTGAAACAGAATTGTCGTTAAATGTGTGTACAAGATTTCATGACATGTGAATGCAGATGTCTTTTGAATGTGGTGTAATTATCAGTTTTGACAGACTTGGGTAGGGAATTCCATGCTAAAGCACCTGCATAACTAAAACAACTTCGGAGGAGGTCAGCTCGAGGTTTTGCAAGGTCCAAAAGTAGGTCGCCACGTATAAAATATGTGCAGTACTTATAGCGAAAGAACATTTGCAAGTATGAAGGCGTTCTGCCGTGTAAAATTTGATGCACAAACATGAGATCTTGGAAGAAGAAGAATTTTTTAAGAGGAAGAACATTCAGCTGTGAAAATAGCTGAGCACTGGTAATGTTATCATTCAGGCAAACAAGTCGTAGCGCCTTTTTATGTAGGGATTCTAGGCGTTTGAAAAACGACATGCCACAGCGACTCCAGATATTTGAGCAATAAGAAAGGTGACTTTGAATATTTGCATAATAGAATATAAGTCTAGAGTGCGGACATAAAACATGTTTGATTTTTGAGAGTTGACACAATTTTTGTGAGATCTTGTTTGCGATGAAATAGACATGTGACTTCCAGCTTAGAGACTGGTCGAGAAATTGTGATATGTAGGATTATATATATGATTATACATATATATATATATATAGAGATATTTGTAAATACTTGACTGTGTGTGTGAGTATTGATATTAGTGGTTATTATATATGATTATACATGTTTCTGATTATTGTGAGAGACATGACGCTCCTTATTCAAAGTTAGCCGAGTTTCTGTCTGTGTAAGAGTCTAATTATCTCTTTGGACAGTGTGGTGGGTCCTATCTTGAGAGAGACGATCGTCTACTTTTGTAGGGATCTCTTGTTTGTGGAATGACGCTCACGATCTCTGAAGAAATATCCTCTCTTTCTGAACTCGTTTCGGCTTCCCTTCTCATTCTATTATCTTTGCTCTGTTACTAAGTCACCCAACTGATGAAGTTCTATTGGTATTTTGATGTGCACACAGTAAAGATAAAATACAACTAAATTAAAGTACCTAACTAAGAAGAAATACACCTATGTCTTAAAAAATAACTAATATAATGCCTAATAGTGATCCCAAAATAGAAGACCTAAGTGTTTTTAAAAGAGGGAATTAAACCTTGTCTACGATAAAAATAAAGACAAAAACGTAATAAAGAAATGAAACGAAAATTGAAAATAATTATGAAGCAACTTTTTATATCGTTAGTAAATGCTCTTGTCATCGATGTAATTTTTGTTGTCGTACATCTTAAGGGGTTACGACGATATTCAACAGCAAACTGAACGTTACAAATTTCGCTGAAAATGAAAACGTAAATATGTAAATTATGAGTTATCTATTGATGTACGATATATGCTCTTGCAGACTATTTTGTAGAACTATTAATCCCTAAAAGTCCCTCATAAATTGTTTCAATATATCTATTATAGCTTAACCGCCGTATCGAATTTAATTTGCCGCATGCACGATTATTTTCTGAATTGCTCAACATATTTCTTCACTGCTCAGCCTCCTAATGTCCTACCGTGATGAGAGAAATATCCTATACGCTGAAGAAAACCGCATCAAAATCGGTTCAGCTGTTCTCGAGTTTTAAGGTAACAGACAGACAGACAGACAGACGTTGCTTTTTATTTATGTAGAGATTAAAAGAAACAGTAGGTAAACTTTTGGAAATGTTTGTAAATACTTCACATTGTGTTTGAGTAGTGATTATCACTGACTTACTGGTTCATGGAACATATCACTGTAGTTGAGATATTTGTAAATACTTGACCTTGTGTGTGAGTAGTGATTATCACTTACTTGGTGGTTCATCGAACATATCACTGTAGTTAGAGATATTTGTAAATACTTGACCTTGTGTGTGAGTAGTGATTATCACTGACTTAGTGGTTCATGGAACATATCACTGTAGTTAGAGATATTTGTAAATACTTGACCTTGTGTGTGAGTAGTGATTATCACTGACTTAGTGGTTCATGGAACATAAGTAGTATAGTAGTGCGGAAACGAGGCGAATTCAGGTGGAGGCGCATGACTTTTATATAAGAAAATACTCCGATCGATTTCAGGTGGAGGAGTGTCAGGTGGAGGCGCATGACTTTTTATATAGCGATATATATTAGCCGGGGTGACTTCCTCTGACGATCAGCTTGCGTCCTATTGTCCTATATTAGTTCGAAAATGGCGTGTTGTGTTGTGTGTTGTTGTTTATACAAAATATTTATACATATGTTACAACAGGTAGACAATATTAAGTTATACATATATTTAGACATATATTTATGTTATACATACATAGAAAAATGACTTTAGTGACTGACGACATATTCGAAGTAGAAATGGTTAAAAAGAAAATTAGTTGGGACCTACCCGCGCAGATAGTTTTTTTTGTTTACCAGTACGCCAAATTGCGCATGTTAGAATTTTATTACAACTGTCTAGATAAATGTGTAGATAGAGCAGATTTTCAGTTGTGCGAGACAGATACAGACAGTCTTTACTTGGCCCTTAGTTCAGACAACCTACCTTACGTTGTTAAGCCCGCTATGCGCCAGGATTTTTATAGCTCCTGCAACCAGTGGTTCCCCGCCGAAGTGTGTCCCGACCATAGATCCGTTTTCATATGTAGTGAGGGTAAGACGCGCCTAGTTTGTCAAAAATGCCGCGATTAAAAATTATTTGACAAATGGACACCGCATCTTTTTAAATTAGAGTACGAAGGCAGTGGGATGATTTCCCTCTGCAGCAAAACGTATCACTGTTTTGGTAATTACGACAAGACTACTACAAAAGGTCTCAACAAATACCACAACAAAATAGACAAAAACACGTTCTTAGAAGTCCTCAACACACAACAAGCACAGGGCGGGAAAAATGTCGGGTTCAGAACACACAACTCCGCCATATATACATACGAACAACACATAAATGCCCTGTATTATTTCTACATCAAGAGACAGTTGCATCCTGACAACGTCACCACATCTCCCCTCAAAATCTAAAATATCTCTCTGCCACTATGTACGCAACACCAACAAAAGCCATACCACACAGATACCTAGGTAGGTATATGCACGCACATGAGTCATCACCCCAATACAATACAACACATAAACTCCCTATCCAAAAAATATCTCTCTTCCACTATGTACACCAAACAAAAAACCATACCACCCACGCACGTGCACGCACCCAACATCACAACTCTCTGTCCAAAAAAAATACCTCTGCACACCAAACAAAAGACATACCACCCACACACACGTGCTCGCACACACGCACGTGGTCACACACCCCAACACACCCAACATCACACGTACACGCGCACTCTCTGTCCTATTTTTTACGACACGACGACACCCCTCAACCTCTGTAAATTGTCTGGTCTACAGCCTAGAACGTAACTGTGATATATTTATTAAAGAACCTTTGTTACTGTTGTTTAACATTAGAAAGTACCTCTCTTTCCGTCTTCCAATATAAAATTGTACACACCTCCCGTCTTCCAATATAAATATATAAATAATGTACAATACCAATTTATACTCCTATGTGTTACTGCTGATTGCTAATACTGTACAATGCCAATATATGCTCCTATATGTTTGTTACTTGAAAAATAAAAGATATTTATTAACTAAATTCTTTGTTACCAATGTATGTCCAAATGTATGTAACTAAATATTGTCTACCTGTTGTAATATACGTATAACTGTTGTAACATATATATATATATATATATATATATATATATATATATATATATATATATATATATATATATATATATATATATATATATTATAACATAAATATATGTCTAAATATATGTGTAAATATAGTCTACCTGTTGTAACATAAATATAAATATTTTGTATAAACAACAACACACAACACAACACGCCATTATCGAACTAATATAGGACAACAGGACGCAAGCTGATCGTCAGAGGAAGTCACCCCGGCTAATATACATCGCTATATAAAAAGTCATGCGCCTCCACCTGACACTCCTCCACCTGAAATCGATCGCAGTACTTTCTTATATAAAAGTCATGGGCCTCCACCTGAATCCGCCTCGTTTCCGCCCTACTATACAACTAACACATCACTGTAGTTAGAAATATTTGTAAATACTTGACCATGCGTGTGAATAATGATTATCACTGACTTAGTGGTTCATGGAACATATCACTGTAGTTAGAGATATTTGTAAATACTTGACGTTGTATGTGAGTAGTGATTATCACTGACTTAGTGGTTCATGGAACATATCAATGTAGTTAGAGATACTTGTAAATACTTGACCTTGTGTGTGAGTAGTGATTATTACTGACTTAGTGGTTCATGGAACATATCAATGTAGTTAGAGATATTTGTAAATACTTGACCTTGTGTTTGAGTAGGGATTATCACTGACTTAGTGGTTCATGGAACATATCACTGTAGTTAGAGATATTTGTAAATACTTGACCTTGTGTGTGAGTAGTGATTATCACTGACTTAGTGGTTCATGGAACATATCAATGTAGTTAGAGATATTTGTAAATACTTGACCTTGTGTGTGAGTAGTGATTATCACTGACTTAGTGGTTCATTGAACCATCATTACAGCTAGTCACGTGGTAGGAAGCCTGCAGAAAGAATCCACATACTCCTGTATTATTGGTGTCTGTGTCAATGTGTTTTACTTGATGAGGTTAATAACCCCATTCACAAACTCATATCTGACATGTTGTACAACTGTTGATGGTGTAGTAATGGTTTCTGTGTCAATGTGTTTTACTTGATGAGTGTCGTAGATTTGTGACAGGGGGATTAAGACATAGATTGGTCCCCATTGAATAGAAATAGAACAGGTGATAGCTCAGTGGAAGATAATATAAGAAATAGATTTTTCACGAGTGAGATGGTGGAAAATAATAGAGTCTGTCCCTGACACTCAAGAAGCTTCTCTCGGTCAGCCTATCTCTACAACAGATCTAGATTAGTCAGACAGTCTACTAGAATATATAGATATATATATAGTAATATATATATATATATATATATATATATAATATATATATATATATATATATATATATATATATTACTATATATATATATATACCACTCACATACATACACACATAAGTGACGACAGTTAGACGCACAGACGTGAAAACTATAACAATGGAATATAGATATTTTGGGACGAGCTGACCGACACACTTGAATAAGTTTATGTAAATTTTATTTGTCGTAAGAAAATTCACCACAACCATAAGTTTGAATATCAATCACATATAAATACACATACACAGAAGTTAATGAATTACTAAAAGAATAGACCCATAGGTGTAATCCTTTCCCCCTCTGTTGAGCCACGATCCCCGTTAGCAGAAAAAGTTATAGCCCCCAAAGAGTCACAGATTTATACGCTATGGTCTAGGATTTCCCTCTACAGTTAAGAGCAGAGTTGATATATTAATCTATTCTAAGAGGAAAACATCATTTAGCAACAAACTTGCATAAAGAAAACACAAAGTGGGTGCATAAATTATACCATAAGGGAATCACTCAGTCCTGCTTTCTCTCTGTTCATTCACCAGTGGCCACTGACATTCTTTCTTACCTACAAACTTGATGTCTTGCACCTTCAGGCGAACTCTTTAGGACACACACACACAGTGAATCCGTGTTCTTTTTGATAAAGAGAACCCCAGCTCAGCCGATACAGGTTTCATCCAATGTTCCGGGGAGCGTTCACTTTACAGCTATATTTTAGGATTACTGTTTATGTCACTTGAATCAGTTCAGGTAAGAAACTTTAAATGGGCTCACAATGTATGTTTGTAAACAAACTCGCAGCTCGTGCAAGCAGAAAAAAATAGGCGTGGCTTCAAACGTGAGTCTACAGTCAGTGAATTTCGTCAGCGAATGGCATGTTTCTGTGTTGCAAAGATTATAAACCTAAGATGGGAAAGCAAGGTGGACGGGACACTGCTGCACTATTTAAATATATATATGACAAGTATCAAGATCCCGAATTAAAGAACCGGACATACACGTATTAGAGTGTCTTCGACAATTATTCAGCAAGAAAGCTCCACCTTATCAATACGAAAAAAACGGATTCTTAGGATCTGGAACACTAGTAATAAGAGGGATTCAAAAAAATACCCCAGACGACGTGTTAGAAGAATCTAATCATGTTGCCGAGTCCATTCAAACTGTGCCAGGAAACTGTATTTCACACATTGGGGTGATTTGTGACATACATTTTACAATTTGAAAAATGGCATGTTTGTGCTTGCTAGTCGTTGTAAACGTCCATACAAGGCTGGGAACCTCAGCATATCATAAATCACCACAGCAAGTGCTGGTGATTGCTTCATGCTATTTCAGGGAACAGAAAGCATAGGTAACCCCAGACTCCGAAGGGAGCAGGGAGTGCTTACCCCCGCAATGTAAACTGATATTTTGTATTTTTAATTAACAAATATGTGACAGCGAATTGTTATATTCATAGATGTTCATATAGATGTTTAAAGCTCTCATATGTACGCCTGGGATTTTCAGATGTGAGCCTGAGTGCAGCAATGATTTTTTTAAATATGTTATTTGTGTACGACCGTGCACCAGTATTAAACTAGGCATGGCGAGGTATGACGCAGAGATTTGATTGGATACAATCAATGTCCTTGAGGCAGATCCAGAGACTTATCGTCCTGAGCAGACGATTTTTTTCCGTTGTCTCATTCCAAGTCTAGGGGAGACACGGCCATAAAGTTAATTATGATCATTTAAGATATGACGATGTTATTCTTGAGCGAGGTATGCCAAGAATCCTTTCTCGCCAATCATTAGCCAGAACCGGGTAAACTAAAACAGGCCACAGCAGAAATGAGAAACTATAGATTATACATTCTAGGGATACGTGAGAGCAGATGGACAGGGGCAGGAAAAGTTAAAACAGCAGCAGGAGAAATAGTACTTTACTCTGGAAGAGAGGATGGACAGCACAATGAAGGTGTAGCCATTATTCTACAGAAAAGAATAGAAAGGACATTACTGGAATGGAAACCCATCAACAACAGACTGATAAGAATAAGATTGAGAGGGAGATTCACCAATACTACAATAATACAATGCTACGCACCAACGAATGACAGTGATGATGAGGTCAAGGATGAATTCTATCAACAACTGCAGAAAGAAATGGAAGACACACCTAGATATGATCTTATCGTAGTATTGGGAGACCTCAATGCGAAAGTTGGAACAAACAATACATATAATGAAAGAGTAATGTGGAAATGCGGCAGCAGAAGAGCAAACGAAAACTGGGATAAATTAAAAGGTTTCTGTAGCATTAACAACCTGGTCATTGGAGGAACAATTGTTCCACACAAAGAAATTCACAAATAAACATGGGAATCACCAAATGGTCGGGACAGAAACCAGATAGACCTCATGGTTAACGGTAGATGGAGACATACATTACAAGATGTGAATGTAAGAAGAGGTCTGGATGTGGAAAGTGATCACTATTTAGTAGTAGCAAAAGTGAAAGTGAAACTAAGAACGGCTGGACCAACTGTAACTACACAGAAAAGGTTTGACATCAGCAAATTGAAAAACCGCCTTACCAGAAAAGCGTTTGCGGCTGATATAAAGAAACGATATAAATTTGCCAAAAGTCAGGAAAAGATATTGACTGATGATATAGACCAGAAATTCAACACCATTTCAACAATATATAAAGAAAGCAGCAAATCATGCTTCGGATTCCAGGAAAAGAAGAAGCAAGACTGGATAACACCAGAAAAATTAAACACCATAACGATGAGAAAGGAAATGAAAAGAAAGAAAACAGAAGCGAAGCCCCCCTCCTCCCTCCCGAAGGTTAAAGCAACTATATAGCGAACAGTACAGTCAGCTGGACAAGGAAGTGAAACGCCAAACAAGAGCCAACAAAAGGAATTTCCTAGGCGATCTTGCAAGACAGTCAGACGAGGCAGCACTGAGAAATGAACAAAGCACAGAATACAAAATAACTAAAATTATCAGCGGAAAACGAGGTGCAAACAATATTACATTAGTAAGAGATAAGCAAGGAAATCTCATCACGACAGCAGAGGGACAGGAAACAAGATGGGCAGAGCATTTCAGAGAAACTCTGAACAAGGAACCCACCAGAGACACAATTGAATGTTCCTGAGGCTAAACATGATCTAGATGTTAATACAAACATTACATGAAAATCAAATTCCACCACAGCAATCAAAGGGTTAAAGAATGGAAAAGCTCCTGGCCATGATATCTTAAATGCAGAGCTATTTAAGACAGATCCTGTGTTAGCAGCAGAACTATTAGAACCACTATTTGCACAAGTCTGGAAAACAGGGACAACACCAACGGAGTGGAACAAATGAATAATTGTCAAATTGCCCAAGAAGGGAGATCTTGCAGACTGCAATAATTGGAGAGAAATCACTCTTCTCTCAGCTCCCAGCAAAATACTAGGCAGGATAATTATACAGAGAATTTCAAAAGCAGTAGACCACAAACCGAGGAAAGAACAAGCAGGATTTAGAAAGAACAGAAGATGTGTAGATCATATATTTACCCTCAGGAACATTATAGTTAGTAGTTAGCGGATTAAACATCTCGTTGTATGTGGAAGACATACCATTAAATTATGAACATCGCATAAAAAGTCGTTATACATCCAAATAGAAACTTCTTTGAAGTTGTGTTTATCTGTATCTCTTCCTCGATATAATTATTGTCCGTGCGTATAAACAACAGCGCTGGTCGTAGACACGTTATTCTGGAATGTTTTGTAATACAGTAATGCTCAAGGGATTGATGAAAAAAACGTTTCAGCGCTGAGCGATAAATTTACAATATATCATCAAATTACACTAACATTATCATTGAAAATTGAAGAGCAGATAAGTTTTTACTTCATCGTCATGTGCATCAAGTAAAATATTGTTTTAATATTTATTAATAACAGCAAATAAAAACATTCACAAATAGAATGTAACAGTTTTTTTCTTAAAGTGGGCATAACAAAATATTCTTTGTTTTACATATTTTTGCTTTTAACTAGATGCAATTAAAACTGAACGAGAATCTTTAACGATTTTAGCATTTGTGTAATCGTTAAATTCATTCCCTTGTATTAAAAATTAAAGGAAACAAACGAATAAGTTACCTCCCCTAACATTAAAATGGTGACACGTAAAGAAATGTATGTATATTTACAGTATATTGTATGTTCCTAATGGTCATCTTAGTACTTTTTTAGTTCATCTACATTTTTGGCAAACACTGACCTGAGGTCATACATTGACGTCATTTAGGCTACTTTATCATCCTACAAAATATCTTACACTTATCTCTTATAGGAGAACATATTTCCAGAAAACATAATTTTTGATTTAAACGTTTGTTGACTTTTAATTATTCTTTCTCCACAAGGATCAATATCAAGTATTATCCGAAGACTTTTACACTGTTTCATTCCTTCTCCCGGCCCGCCAATTAAAATAATGGTAGTCATCACGGGATTTTGTGAATCAATATGGAATGTTTTGTAACACAACGCGCTTTACAGATTGGTGATAATCGATTTTTAGTGATAGCTGCATGTTGTGGTGTCCAAGATAGATTGTGAATATTTTGTAGTGAGTTGTAATTATTTTTGTTTTAATTAAGTGTTTGGTACGATTGCACGCAACGCGTCACTTTCAACCATTAACAATGTGCATGGATATGTTGGTTATATTAGGGTGTCTTAGTGTATATTCTGATCCATTTACTGATTGTTTTTCTTATTTTCAAGCTTTTCTACGAATCCTGTACTTGCTTTCTTCTGTTTCCATCACACACGCTGCATCCCTCAATTATTCCAAATGTCACCATAAAGTAACAACATTCATGCACACCGCTCAAACTGCCTTCGTTTGTTATCTAGGCTGTCAATGAATTTTTACTGTTCTTCTAAGAAACCATATCTCGCTTCCCTCCCGCGAGTATTTCATTATTTTTTTTTATAATATCCGCAGCTGTGTGTCACGTGATTTACTGCCCTTGCTCTGCATTGATGGTCCAACAGTGACAAAAATTCAGAGTTTCTACTGAGGGTCTTCACATGTGTCCACTTTTTGTTCAAGATTACTCTAGGCAGAGATGTCAATTGACAAATAGTGCTTCAATTCTCGAGAGCCTCATAGGAATTTAAAGAAATCAAGTACTAGAGCTGATAGGATCCATGCCATTAATATAGGTCAAATGATCCGGGATTGTGGGTTAACTTAGGAGCAGAAGTTGTTTTTTATTGGATTGATCACGGACCAGACAACTGTTAAAATAATTCAGGTCCATTTGAATTATCACGTCGATTATACCAAAATGGCAAAAATAGGAATTGTTCTAAAAAGCCTGTTTAACGGCACAAATGCAATTGGTGAACTGCATGCCCAACATTGGCTACTTTATTCGCAAACGACGAGATCAGTGTACTGCTTCGTTTATATTCTTTTTTCTAATGCAGAGTCAACCAGATTGACAACGTGTTGATACAATAATTGGAACAATTCAGCTATTGTTATTCAACAAAATTAAAATAGCACACTGCACAGATATGTCATGTTGACATTTGGTTTGCTTTTTAAGGAATGTCTTCATTGCACACGGAGAACTCAATCAGTGCTCCGATCTCCACCCTTAGATCATGTAGCAAAGTGTGCAAAATCACGCTTAGTTAATGGACTGATAGAACGAACAGAGAAAGAATAAAATGAGAAGGTTTCGGCAAGAGCCTTGAACTGTATTTAAACTTCTTCTTCTTCCTCGTTCGCCCTGAAAAGGACGGTGGTTGCGTTGTGTCTGTTTGCGCCTAAGCTGTGATATTTGCACTTTTCGGTCGACACATCCGACTTCTGCACGGCATTTTTAGGGACCGGGTTTGACTTCCCATTTCGATCCGCACTCGCTCAGCCAGACTGCACTGCTGCAGACTGTTTCCAGGACCACCATGTGGAAGTGGAGTGCGGTCTTGACCAGCTCTGGTTCGCTGGTCCTGACGCAGGCAGTCAAGCTATGAGTCGCTGCCTGCATTCACTATTGCTGCATCTTTGGGTCCCTGTATTTAAACAAAAACGAACACCAAAACTAAGCATTCTAAAAATAGTAGCGGTCACGCATGCGCATTCGTTTATGTTATCAGAGAGAAGCCGGTAGGGAAAAGTCACAAATGGCGAACGCAAATTGTCGAAAGACGGTACAGAATTTCTTTTAACCTAGAACTAGGTATTGGTGAATTATAAAAAGGGTGATATATTTTCACAGAAAGGATATGCAGGAATGGAAATCCGAAAGAACAGCTGAAGGAAGTATGTATATATTAAGATATTTACAGTTTTATTTGACTTTCACATCACAGGTCTAACCTAGTGATATATTTTATAAATTTTTAGTAAATACATGTCATACCCGATTGTAGGTTTAAGTATATGAAAAGGAAGCTTCCAGTAGGGGAAGATAAAGGAAATATAAGACAACGTGCTGGATAAACTTGGTTGAGTGTATATTGGAACGATTGATGGGACAGTTGCACATAATACCCAAAATGAGAGAAAACATCAGTGCTGAAAAGAGGCAAAACCTACCTGCTCCCTCAGACGCATGCGCTTACAATATATAAGGCGAGAACGCTCAGTTCAAAATCACACACTACTACAGACCCAGCCATAAGACAAGTAGAGTGCTGTCTATGCTACGTCAGTTGCCACTGCATGAAAGACAGACATTCCTCGCAGATTACGGTCTTAATAAGAGCTTGGAAGCGATCCTAGAGGGTGTGTAGGTTTACTATAAATATTTATGTGAATAATATCAATTTTCTTTCAGATTTTAGTGTGTTGTGAATGTATCAGACATATTGTTTGTGTGGATATGATTGCCGAAGATTGGAAAATCTAAAATATAACCTCCACAGTCCTTGTCAGGGCTAAATATATCTATTCTGATTTTGCCTGGGTCTATAACCTACCAGCAAGACCAGTACTGACTTGGCATGTATGTGAGGAAAGCAAAGGTTGCATCGTGTCCATATATTCGTATTGCTTTGATTACACTAGTCACCAAATTTTCAAAAGTTATTTGTACCAGAAATTAAATATATTGATTTTGACATGCTGATTTCAAATATCATAATGAAATTCACCAATTGGCTCTGGTTTTTTTTAAAATGATGAATTTACATTACAGTAATACAAATAATGTATGCTTGCTTAATTCTCTGGGGTGAATAGCTAGTCTTTCTACTTTAGCATTATAAAAATTGTGGTTACATACTCAATTAATTGATATTTCAACATAAAATGATAGAAAAAATAAAAACATTATTTAAAGTTCACATATCATGTTTTAAAAAGGCACATTTGAACCCATTCCGTCATTATTCAGTAGCTGTTCGAGCTCTCTTTGCTTGCTTCTTGTAGTCAATCGATGAGGTGTCTCTTGTCACAGTCCAACAGTAATCAGCAAGCATTGAAGGGCTCCAATTGCCTTAGATACCTTGTCTCCATAGCAGCAATGTCCTGGTGAAATCGTTCATCATGCTCATCACTGACCGCTCCACAGTTTGACGTAAAGAAATCCAGATGAGACTCCAGAAAAGGAATTTTCAAAGACATGTTGCAGCCAAGACTCTTATACTTCAGAAGGAGATTTTCTACAATTTCATTGTAATTATCAGATCTGTTGTTTCCAAGAAAATTGTCCACCACTGACTTAAATGCTAGCCATGCTGCTTTTTCCTAGCCATGCAACACGCAAAGAAACTCGTCATCGTGAAGAAGTTTTCGAATTTGCGGACCAACAAATACTCCCTCTCCTATTTTAGCTTCACTCAGTCTTGGAAATTTTCTGATGAGGTATTTGAAAGCCTCATCTGTTTTCTCCATTGCCTTGACAAAGTTTTTTCATGAGACCCAGCTTAATGTGCAAGGGTGGCAACAAAATCTTGCTGGTGTCGACAAGTGCTGGGTTCTCAACGTTCTTACTGCCAGGCTACAATGACTGCCTGATTGGCCAATGTCTTCTGATGTAATGGTCACTTCGTGCACGGCTATCTCACTCACAGAGAAAGCAACAGTACTTGGTGTATCCACTCTGTAGTCCAAGCAAAAGAGCGACCACTTTTAAGTCACCGCAAAGTGACCAAAGATGATGATCAAAGTTTATACACTTAAAAAGCTGCTTAATGTTTTCATAAGTTTCTTTCATATGAACTGCGTGACCAACTGGAATTGACGGTAACACATTACCATTATTCAACAAAACAGCTTTAAGACTCGTCTTGGATGAATCAATGAAAAGCCTCCACTCTTCCGGTATGTAATTGATTTTGAGGGCTGCCATTAAACCAGAAATGGTGTGGCACGCAGAAAGGTCACCCTCTTTGAAAAAGAATGTAATAAGCGGCTTCTGGTGGTTCCTATACACAGAAATTGTAACATCTTCTGCCAGGAGATTCCACTGTTGCAATCTGGAACCCTAAAGCTCCGCCTTGTTCTTCGGTAAATTCAGATTTCTTACAAGATCATTCAGTTCACCTTGGGTTATTAAGTGTGGTTTAGGACCACCAATGTCCTCTTCTTCATCAGTGGAAGCAGCTGAAAATGATTCTGGCACTTTGGGAACTGTTAGGTCATCGCCATGTGGTACCGGACGTATTGCAGAGGGGATGTTCGGATATTCCAGAGTCCATTTTTTTCTTCTTTGATATGCCTTTCCCAATTGGAGGGACCATGCAAAAGTAACAGTTGAGATGATCAGTGGGCTCTCTCCAAATCATTGGGACTGCAAAAGGCAGTTTAAGATGTGCTGTTATCTTGATCTCCTATTCTGCAGCCAAAATACAAACTTTAGTTATATTTCGTTTTTGTGATAGAAATGTCACCTCACCACATACGATATATAACAGAAATTATTAGCACTGTTCACACATGTCCTAGGCATTTCTAACTACGATAAGGACAAATGCACTAACTAATGGCAAAATGTTATCAGAGATAAGATATTTATACACAAAGGTGATGTAATCATAGGTAGGATTGCATCATCAACTTCTAGTTACATTTTTATTGGTCATTAGAAAAAATTATGCAATCGCCCACAACAGTTGCGTCATATATATAAATTGACCGTAATTAAATAAATTAGTAGCATATATCTTGAAAACTAGAGCCAATCAACATTTTTTAATGTCATTTTCGTTTTCAGCACACCAAAATTAGTTAAGATCAGCTATTTTCATTTCTGGTACATTTTGGTTGTTGACTAGTGTTATTCATGTATTATTATATTTGAGACAATGTTATGCAGTAGACACCAGTCTGTCTCACTATATCTAAATCATACACAGCCATGTATCATTTATCATACATGCAGACATCTGATGACACTCTCATCTCATCACACCATAAGATGTAATAGGTCTCCATGACATTGCCTAGCCACTCGATACTCCTTGTTCCAGATTCTATAATCAAATTTCAAAAACCTGAAGTCAAGGGGACCTTCGATCCTGCTACCTAACCTTAACAGGAGCCCAGAGGTTGAAGTGTTCCATAGCTTTTTTCCCCCTAATTGCTAAGATTGGACTGAAGTGACTTTCAGAAATACTGTTATGTGTCAACCGATATCTGGATGTAGCAGTGATATTTTAGCTTCACAGCTACCAGAAATTTAGAAGTATTATACTGGTCAGCAGAAATGTAGAGAGATGTCTAATGTTGCTGCTGAAGATGTAGCCGTGTAATGTTACTACTACAGTAGACACCAGGGATGTCGAAGGCAGTGTAGTATGGTGTCTCGTCTGGTTTGTTGCTTGATGTGAGTATGGAACATAGTAGGTAGCAAGGTAGGTGAACTTCCACACAAGACTACAGTACATAGGTCATGAGGACGTCACATGGACTCACGACGAGGAAGTCAAATAGATAGGAACAGCAGGTGACGTTTTCCATCATTTATTTGGGACGCCACAACGACAGGTACGTCGACATCGACATATATGAGTCACAGACAATGCAGGACATAGCATTAAGCATCAATAAAGTTCATCAGTAAATCATGCATATTTCATGTAAGCTGATCTTGTATAATTGCAGCTTCAACAGCCTCAGCTCCATCTCATCAATATAAATAAGTTTAACAAACTCCTCTCTGATACTAATAGATCAGGTGTGTAAATAAGTCTACCGCAGGACGCACGGAAATGGCGGGCTTATGTGTACAGTTCAAGTTGACCTGTGTGGACATTTCTAGATCTAACCTTGGTTAAGGTATTATCGCTGGTATAGCGGAGTTCAAATGTTCATAGCAACTGTTCTCTGGGCCTAGAATGACCCGAATACATATGAATCTAAGGTATGGGGATACCTGGGTGTATTTCTAATAAAAGCGACTCTCCTGCCTGTAGATAGCGAACGAGCAGAGAACATCAATGTCAAAATCTAAGCTGGCTACAGATTTCAATATTATGAAGAGAGCAGTTACCTTTTCTTCGAAATAACACCACAACACAATGCCTCCAGGCATTTAGAATCATCTGGGGAAAATCCTCTATAGATAAACTGACAACACAAGAGGACTTCCATATTCCCCGTCAAATGATCACAGACGCTGAAACGCGTCTTACTCTGCTCGAAACCACTGATAGACTCCCCCAACGGAAGTCTTCCTCAAACCATACTAAACTCCAGACATGCGCAGAAGCGCTAGACACTTGAGTAAGACTCAAAAGGGCCGATGTTGGACACATACCAAGCAAAGATATTGACCGAAATCGAGCCTTATATTATCAGGAATTAAACATCAACTCTGGTTGCTAACATTCCAAGGAAAGCTGACCTATACGGGCCATATAAGGATAACAACCAGACATCGATCTAAAAATAGCCCGGCAGGTTAAGACACAAGAAAAGGTAACAACAATTGTAAAAATGTAACCTCAGTTAACCAAGAGTTATGCACCTTTGATTACAAAAAATTCGAGTGTACAAATAAGACAGGTAAATTATATATTGACTCAGAAAAATCTGTGCGTTACACTGGACAAGTGCTGTTTCAAAGCTAAGTTACATAGTGACTATTCCGGTGGCAAATGTGAGATATTCAACAGTCAGCTGATGATAAACTAGGAAATAGATTGAAAGAGACAGACTAGTATAATTAACAATAGTGAGAGAACATTTTTGGTGTAAAGTAAATTTAAAGATCCCATGGGGACTTTTTGTTTAGGTTTAAACTTCTAATTATATTATCAACTGGATGTAAATACATAACTATAATCACCATCGTCCAACACTCACCCTTCATTTCATAATTAGATAGATGTAAATACTAAATTATGAGATTGTACTCAAATGACTTGTTACATTTTTAACTGTTTAAGTTGAGATACTTTTTTCTAATTTTATTATACCTTGTAATATCACATGGGTTACTACAGCTAAGGTGGTAAAGTATATTTCTGAAGCCTTAAACTATCGTCTAGCTCAGAGTATTCGCAGCCGTAGCTCACTTGTGATACCAGTGCTCTTCTCTGACACTGGGACTTCATACATTCTGGAGAGAAATCTATTTCTTCTCTAAACACTATCATCATACGAGAAAAACCTTACGCTACAGATCACACAAGGAGAATATCAGCACAGTGCACAAACTCCGTTGCACCAACGAGAATCCCAATGTTTGTAGATATGAATCACACATTCTATAAATATTGTTGTGGTGGGTAGGTTTTTAATTATTACACCTCTAGAATACGAGGTGGATGCCATACCTCTTAGCCACTCTGACCTCCCATGTTAACATATTTAAGTCGAAGACAAGTCAATCAAAATTAAGTAACAAATAATAGGTCAAACATAACTTCGTCCTATTTATTTTAATAACATAATTAAAAAGCGGTTAGTATAAATATTTCTCTATGACATTCTGATGTTTGTATGGATTTATACATTGTTTTGTACATATTATTACATGTTATTCCCACTGTCACGGATTTCCTCCCGTAAGCTCTGCAGTAGTGGTCCAACAGTTACCAAAACTCACGAGTAACTAATGTGAGTCTTCAAAGTTGTCTGCCTTTGCACAAGATTACTCTTGGCAGAGAAGTAGATAGAAGGATAATGATGCTTCTACCTCACGGGAGTTTCACTAGATGTTCAGAAAGCGAGAACGATGCTGCATGAGCTGAGCAAATGTTTACTCTAGTATCTGCCGTCAACGTTTGTGGAGATTTATGCAATAATTAATGTTAGCTTGTTCAATCCCCCAGCTGGAGTTAATTCAGCGAAATTCATGTGATCATTATTTTCATTGGTTATCATGTATGGATAGAACTATATATATATTAGAATCGGAATTCACACATGTGCCTTAAGCGCTGAAATGATTAAAGCTGCAATAATAAGGCCAGCTAGGAGTAAAGTTTATTGACAATCGGTGCCAATCCGGCTAACAGTTTACCAGCACTACGTGGAGGCCAGTTAGCAGTGGTGGTCCAAGTCAATCAGATGTTTGCTCCTGGTTCATTAGGCACAATGCAAAGCCAGATACTACTGGATCCACAACCGGGATTGAAACCTGTAACATGACAAGCCAAGTGTATGGTGCTTGTCCAATAAATACCATATGTTCTAATTGGTGTCTATGTCTTCAGTGTGTGTATGTGAATGATGTGCTCATATGTCTGTTTACATACATGGGTCATAAAGTCATCACACCTCATTTCGTACATTATAAGTCGGCAGTCATATGTAGACAAAAGGTAAGATAATGTAGACAAAAGTACATGATAGATCATTAGCCACATAGATACTGGAAAGCCGTATGATACAAACAGAGAACCATTTGTGTTCAGCCTTACAATCCCTCTCTGAAATGAGCTAATAGTTTAAATGCAAATTATTTACAAGGGCCTAGAAGGACTTTCGCTTCACCGAAGGCTGGATAGGTTTTTATTATATTTCAAGTATACCAATCTTCCACTAGCTTATCGAGAATAGCGACAAAGTCATACATAAGATATACATCAACCAACATTATGTGACAGCGCCATCTTGTCATAGCCATTCGGTCTGTCGTTCTAAGCGCCATTTTATCATCACCATTGTCTCTGTGGTTCAGTGCCTTTCTACCACATCTTCAAGAGGAAGATATATTGCTAGGCCACAATAAAGCTTAGAAATAGTTGTGTGTTATATTTTGTGTTTTCGCTCTTTCTATAGCATCTATCGAGCGTGTTATTTGTGTGGCCCAATTACTACGCGTGCGCACTAAGTTCAGTGATTAGGCTTAGCGGCTTATATAAAGAGGTGTCTGGCCAGCAGAGGCCTCTTTCTTTGTCAGACACCCAGAGTAAGAAACCAGAGTCAATCTGTAGATGCCTTGAACACGTGAGTTTGATTTTAAAGTAGATTAGATTATTTCCTAGCAAAAGTACCATTATTTCCCTGTAGCTTTAGAATTATATTCAGCGTGTCTGTTCTAATGTTTAATGAAATAGATAAATATATGTGTTTCCTGAGGATATTTCTTTTAGGACATTAGAGTTAGTTTTTAAGTATTAGATTTTTTTTTTTTTTTTTTTTTTTTTTTTTTTTTTTAACCAGCAGCACTTGGGCTTTCAACCCTTCGGCCCAATGACATGTCATTGCGAGGCTGGGGAACCTGAGGACTTTCCTTCCAACCCGGTCAGGAGCTTCGCTCCTTCCCATCCACAGAGGGTTTATCACAGGAGCCGTTCAGGCTATTCAGTCAAATTTCCGGCCGTAAACATTTCTTCAAACGCCGACGCCCGGGTTTGAACCATGAACACCTGGTCGCCAGTACAACGCCGAAGCCATTACACCAGCGCGGCTCCCTTAAGTATTAGATTAAGGGATATGTTTTATTAGGCACGTTAACACATTAACTACCGAAATGAAAAACATACTGTGGCCGAATTAAATTTTTTTCCCATTTTCATCCTGTAGGTGTTTGCACAAAGTAAGCTGTAGTTTTCGTAATTGTTTACAGATTTTTATGAATTACACGTCATTTTAAAGATAAATGAATGTACTATTACAAAAAACACCGGTTGTAACTCTAATAGAGGTTGTTGCTATTTAACGGCCCTCCGATGGCCAAGGACTTGCAATATTTTCACAATTATAACTGCTCGTGCCCCATCTCTATCAAAATCACAATTTCAATCAAATGTGACATCGTTTTCACTCTTGTCCTCGTCGCTAGATCTATCAGTCAATTGTTGAAACACGTTTCTATCCTATTCAGCCGTTAGACGAGATGTACACGCATTCGTTTTATTACTAAAATAAGATTGGTGCTCTGAGCGGCTTGCGGTCCAAATGTGATTATTTTGTGAGCCGCTGACAGCGGCTTGCGGTTGTTAATGTGTTAAGTCCAAATCACAGCTGTGAGAATTTAAGAGCAATTATTTTATTCGTTAGACCGGGAAAGAGAAGCGAATATAGTAGGAACCTATTTAATTCGTGAGGCCGGGCAGAAAAGCTGTCTCTACAAATATTAACTGTTGGCAAGATGGCAGCCACGTGTTCATGAAAAGCATCATGCACTGTGCATAAAGACGGCGCCAGTGAGTCTGCATTAACACTCTTAGTTATCACGTGTTATAGGCCTAGTAATGTTACGCTATTTTATATTGTGTGAATTGACACGTGGGTGAAGGCAGGTTAATGTAATTTTCTTCACTGATGGAAGAGATAGTTTAGGTTAAAGTTTATTTCACGATAATTGTTTTATTGTCTCAGTCGACTTTAGTTACACCTGGTTGTGTACAGTACATAGTTTTCGTGTTAAATCTCCTTTAGGTGATGTATTTAATTCTAGTTTTGTTAAGTGAAGAGTAATTTTATTTTATTCTTTGATGTAAAGGTAATTTTAGTGTATTTCACGATAATTGATCATAATTCTACTGTAGTGGATTACTTTGAGTGAGGTGAGAATGGTCATTTAGATTTCTGGTGAGCGCAATGCCACTCCTTTGTGTGTAAGGCACTTTGAGACAGAGGTGTTTCTCTGTTTACTCCTTGCGGAGCATGGAAACATCAAGGCAGCTGGTGTCCATCACAAGCCTGCACAAAGCATGTATATGCTATTGCAGTGGTTGTTTTTGTAACAATGTGTTTTATATGATGAGTTCCCAATCTCGTCAGTCGGCATATACGAAATGCTTCAGAGTGCAGGGACGAATATTTAAGTGGATCAGTTGCGAGTTGGTGGTTCATGCTCATTAATGAGAGTATTCGTTGTACATATTGTTTAATTCTATTTTATGCACTTTTCATTATTATTTAGTTATTGTTAAGCGTCGGATAATTTACGAGAGCATGTGGGTCCACTTGGGAACAAATTATGTCTCTTCTCGCTTCTGGTGGAGCATGGGGCCACCAGTGTGGTTTGCCTCTGTATGAAGCATTCAGATGCTCCTGCAGTAGTGGTTTCGGTAGCAATCTGTGTTACATGGTGAGATTGCCAGCCTCGTGCACAACACCATACTAGTCTCGCTAAACGACATGCATGTGGGTGGGTGTGTGCGTGATAGTTGAATGTTTTAAGTGGCGTGGAAGAAGAGCGGTTTGACAGGTGATAGCATGATTTTTCTCATTATTTAACTATTACGATTTTAACTAGTCGGTGCTTTGTTTGTTTTCAGATTAGCAATTGAGCACTGGCTGGGTGTTTTGTTTGCTTTGTTTTATTTGTTTAATGTTTGCTTTGTGTGCTTGTAGTCACTGACAGGGTTGTATGAATAAATACAGCCTCTGCCTTAGAATCAGAGTTTTATCGTTGATCGAGTCGGTTGCGAGTGTGCAAGAAAGTTATCACATATCACAATAGCATCATCATCATCTCGCCCACCCTATCACAATTATATACATCCTAATGTTTAAGGTCGTGTTTTTCTATAACGACTGTTCCTCTCCCGTTGTAATATTTATGTCTGTGCGTATAAATAAGAGCGCTAGTCGTAAACATACTTGTCTGGAATACTTTAAAAAAAATTTAATACATTATTTACCTGATTTTCCTCTACACCTCACGGTAGAAGGGGAACGACTATGTAAGTAAGTAAGTATGTACCTGATTTGACGAAGCGCACTTTTCAGCACTGACGACACATTTTGGTGCGCAAATCTACGATATCAGTGCCAGGGTAACTTTATACTAGCATTTAGAGTGACAGACCATATAAGTATTTACTACTTTATAACTCGTAGCGGGTGCAAATGTTTTTTTAAAAACATATTGATAAAATACAATAAAAAAAAACATTCAAATGTTATAACATGCATATAATGTATATGATGAACTTATATTATTTGTAAGTAAATAAATTTTTGATTTATTTAGGCTTTGATTCATCTCTATGGGACGCCCTTGAGACAATTTTTCATTGTGTGACCGATTCTTTCAGCGGAGAGTTTTATAGCAGGACTTTTTATTCCATTTTCTTCTTTTGATTTTCCTTGATTGTTGAATTTCTTGTATTTATTAATTCTTTTTGGTTTTGTAGTTTCTTTGCTTTATTATTGCTGTTCATCTGTGTTTATATATATTACGTACTTGTAATCTATAATCTCTATTTCTTGTGCTTGTTGCCTGTTTGTAACTGTGGCTGACACAGGTTCCAACCCGAATCGTCCATTGTTTCCTGTGCACTGTTTATTTGTAAAACTGATTCAATTCCGTTTTATTTGTTTATATATATTCTTATATTATTTGGTAGTTTGACTGGAAATAATTAATGCATAAAATTAAAAGTTTTTATTTAATGTATTATTTGTTTTCATAATTATGTTGTTGTCCTTCCAACAACAACAAAATGCTACCTCCCGAACCCCTTTTACAAAACTGTGACAAGGCATAAAGAAATCAGATTTCGCACGTGAATAGTGATTGTGATTGTCTTCGATTGTTTCTTCTCTCTCTGTTGCGTAGTTCATCATTAAGCTTTTGTAGTTCTTCAGTTCAACACGGTTTGTAATTCTGTCTTGCCTCTCTGATAAAAGACTCGGTGGCTGCTAACTGGGAATGATTTGTAATGTTTACAGAACTACAGATGATCTAACTGGGATAAATGTGTAATTTTACAGACCTACAAACGAGCCAACTTGGACATATTTGTAACGTTCAAAGACCTACAGATGAGCGGACTGGGATATATGTGTATTGCTGACAGAGCTATAGACGGGCTAACTGCGATAGATTAGTAATACTGATAGAACTGCAGATGGACTGATTGGAGCAGAATTACAACGCTGTCACATAGGTTTTATGAGATTATTAATATTTGTCATAGTGGTATGAGAAGGATTGTTGAAACCATTACCTAAAACAATAAATAGTTTGACAACAAATACGATTTCAAGTAAGCAGAAACTACACATCAAACCCAAACTCCGACAACTGACTACAGAGATTACAGTTACATAACTACGGGTAGAAAAATAAAGCAGACATTCCACCAAGAACGAACCAAAATCGTAGAACAAGACAGACAGTTTATCATTGACATATCAAATAAAACAACACAGTGAAACAATAAACAATCCAAAGGAATAATTACTTATTGCAATTTTAGACACTATACGTCAAATATTCATTGATAAAGTCATAAATCAGCTGGAGTTAAGGAAGACGACACTGTCGGTAGACACAAGAGGAAACGAAAAACACACATGGATCTTCATTTCAGCTAGTAATACGTTTAACGACACTTCGGCACGCTATCAATAATAGATATAGAGGTAAAATAATTACACTTAAAAAATATAAATAAATAAGTATATGGATTGAACAAGTAGAAACACTGGAATAAACCTTACGACGTGACGGTCAGACAGGCAGCTAGCGGTCCTTCACAGAAATAGCTAATATAAAATTCCCTCCCCGCACATAATTAAAAAAAAGGACAGAAATAACAGCACAGCAAAATGTAATTAAAAATACGCACAATATACCCCTCTTATAACTGAGATATCACACCTCTTGTCAGGTTTTGACCAGATGTCGAATCTCAGAAATGAGTGAAACAAAAAGAAAACAAAAACTTAACCAGGTGATACTTTAAGCAGCAGAGAAAGAGAAGTTAGGGGAAAGCATCCTATTTTCTTCCGAAGGGAAACAATCTTATTATTAACAAACATCATAATAAATAACATATTTTCATTACTTTTTAAATTCGTGAATTTTTTTAGACAAAATTATAAAAGGGGCAAACAATTCACTAATTTTTATTAGTACATTATTTATATTGTTAACATTTTATTGTGTGTTTTATGTTTAGAGTAAAAAGACTTTAAATAATTTGGAGTTTGATGCACATCTTAAAGTAGTGAACACTTATATGCCGTGCCACTTTCAATGGTATTTAAATCCACCTTTTGTACGGTTGTTCTCGCAGATGTGCGAGCCGAAAAGTTTCATCAGCGCCAAATAGCGCACTTCGACAATCTTTTAACGACATTTTCTTACTTAGTATTTTCTCTTCTACCCTGGTGGCCGACGTGACTAAGAAGTATGGTGTCCGCCTCTAATTATAAAGGTATAGGGTTCAGTTCCCAGTCTAACAAATATTTATGATGGAATTTTTTTAGAACCACTGGGTCCTAATCATGTCATACTCCCGATGATCCCCTGGGTAGTGTGATTGGATGCCTAGCCTTCTCGGATAAGGACGAACAAATAGTCGGTTCCGAGTGCAAGTCACACACGGTAAAAATTCCTTGGAGGCCTGACGGACTTTGCCCTAGCAGAATTTACAAAATTAGGAAAACCTTTCCGATAATAAAAAAATGTATGATTCCTAAATACACTCATTTGGGATTCTCGCCTTTGTTTTGGAGTTCGTGCACTGTGCTGATATCCTCCTTGAGATCTAATAGAAGAGATCGGAGCACTGATGGAGTTGTCCGTGTGCAGTTAAGATGGTCCTTTAAAGCCAAACGACAAAAACATTTTCCACCTTAGGGTGTAGAGGTTAGTCAGAAAGAGCTACATGTTATCATGTAAACTTCTTACAGTCCAGTCCTCGGTCCTTCAGGGATTGTCTAATGTTGTCCTCCCAGCAAACTATGTGTCGTCCTGGAGGTCTGGATCCCTGGCTATTGTCTTCCCATGTGTGTCGGGGCAGCCGTTCTTCTCCAATACTACAGACGTGGCCAAACCACAGTAACTGGGACTGTTCCACTCGGCTTTGAACGACCAGTGCTATTGTAAAAAAGCACAGACAAAAAATGTGACAAAGGAAGAGAAACAGCTGTTATAGAAAAACACATTCGTAATGAAGTTTTTGTTTTTGGAAGTCTTTCTTCTTTGATCCTTAGCCGCCGACCGTAAAAACAGTCAGTGGCCATTACGCCTGGTGGCGTCTTGTAGGGCAACAACAAATTGCTTCCACTTTGCTCGGTCGGTGGCCATCCTTCGTACAGTGCCCCAACTCTGGTTCATTCTTTGCATCTCAGCCTCCACAGTCCTCCGTAAAGTTGTTATTGGTCGGCCTCTCTTCCGTTTTCCTTCAGGGGTCCATAGCATAGCTGTTCTTGTGATGGCATTTGGGTCTCTTCTGAGGACATGACCAACCCAGCTCCAGCGTCTGTCAGCTATGATGGTGTGCATGTCCTCTTGTTTGCTGCGAGTAAGCAGATCTTGGTTGGTGATAGTATTCGGCCAAAAGATTCGGAGAATTTTTCTTAGGCATGTGTGTGAAAAGAAGACAATTTCGACATTTTCTTCTCTGTAACTCTCCAGCTCTCCGCCCCATAGAGAAGCACAGAAAGCACACAGCTCTGATATAATCCTAATTTTGTGCTTATGCTGTACTGAGAGGACTTCCAGATGTTGTTTAGACTAAAAAAGGCTGTTCTTGCTTTGTTCATTCTGTTGTTGATGTCTTTGCTTGCTCCGCCGTCTGGTGTTACTATGCATCCTAGGTATGTGAAGGCATCTGTATGTTCCAGTTGCTGATTCCTTACTGATATGGGCTCACATTGATCGTCATGACCTCTGTCTTCATTAGGTTGATATTCAAGCCCACCTGCTGACTATACTTATTAAGTCCATCCGTTTTTTCCTGGATGTGTTGATGTGAATGTGCTAGCAGTGCAACGTCATCTGCATATTCCAGATCTTCCAATGTTATAGCGCCCTCGAAATGATATATTATTTCGATCGAAGTTCCTATCCATGCTTCGAGTTCGAGACCTAATATTAGGTGCGGAGCACACAGGTAGACCCTCCTTAATACTAATGTTGCCGACTGTGTTACCCGGATGTGTCGTCATAAACTGGCGTCCTAATGATTCCATCACTGTAAGAGAATCCGGTTTCCGTTCATGTAAGCAGGCGAGTAATTATGGACTTATAGATGATAAGACCTTGTCCATCTGCACTAGATCCAATAATCCTTCGAAAGTGCGATCAATTTTTGCCAATTCCACCCATCGATTGAAACAGATCTTAATCGATGAGATAAATTCTCCGAAATCCTATTTAGTCTCTGGTATCAATTTCTTTAGACGCTGGCGATAGCCTTCCTCATCCAAATGATATTTTCTTAACAGGAGTGTTCTGACTGCGTCATAATTCCTTCTATTCTCTTCGTCCAAAGTGTACGACGCTGTTAACGATTCCCCTGTCAAGTAGGATTCTAAGCGAATTGCCCATGATGCTCTTGGAATATTAAATTCCATGCATAATGACACAAAACGGTGTAAGAAGCATGAAACGTCATTTACCCCTGGAGAAAAATTCGTTAGGCGGAACTTAAAATTATCTGTGTGGTCCTTCTTCTCAGACCCAGATTCCTCAGGTTATCTTGTTGCTGTATTTTTAATTTCTCAAGCTCGATAGCTGCCATTTTCTGTTCATGTTCCAATTCGGCTAATCTTGTTTCTCTCCCCCGTGCTCTCTTGTCTCTAGCCATATCGTCTAATCTTTTTTTTCTTCTTTTTCTTCAGCCACACGCAATTGCGTAAAAGGAAACTCTTCCAAAACCTGTCCTTCCTTTCCTAGGGTTTGTCCTATCTTGATATAATATTCTAAGGTAGCCATATCTTACCGTTAATGTTTACTCTCACTTACTCAGTCGTCAATTACTACTGGTTCCTTGAACCCAAATTATCAATACCTATCCATAATAAGTATGATGGACTAGAAATCGTTCTCCTTTAGAGCTTGAATATTCGTGATAAACCAACAAAATACTATTATATACATAACCGCAGGTATCATGAAATCATCATAAAGATTGGAGTAAGAACAGTACAAACAAAGACGATATATGACAATAGTGAGAGCAAAGAAAGTAGATAATGAAAGAAAACCAAATGCTATAAAAATAAAATAATCGCTACTACTACATAGTGACAAGTCAAAGACGCAAACAACATTAATATATGTATCAACTAAATGATAGTTAGATGAAAGCAGCAGGTTACAAACAATAATGCTGAAGAACTAAATATAAAAACAGTCAACAATCACGAACTACAATCAAGAACATGACATCACAACTAAGACAGAAATTTGATATAATAAATTCGAAGTGAGCGCTATAATACACAGCTCTTTTCGCTGGGCCTCACTTAGAAAGAATCATATGCTGGCCTTACAAACTCTGTGATTTTGGGACCGTCCTGAGAGGTATTCCAAAATCACCATAAAAGACCAAAAAACAAAAACAAAAAAACAAAAAACATAGAAACATGTAACCTATATAGACATAAAGAAAGAGCTCTACCACGTAAAATATAGGAATGACTTATGCCACAAAACATTAAACCACTTATCTTATTTTTGTCCTCCTTTTGGATCGACGCATCACCATGGCAATACACTATGGTGGCTCCTTTCTTTGACTGTCTCTGTTGTAGACTGCACTCCTAGCTTAGGCACTATTGCTTGAAGACTGTGGCCATTTTCGCTGCTTGCCGAGTAAAACTTGAAATGTGAAGAATACACTTGTAATGCAATTCTTTATACTGTTCTTGAAACACAATGTCGCTGTGTTCTGTAATACGATAAGATGTTTGACACCAACGATACATTGAGGTATTTGGTATACCAACACTGGTATACGTACCATAAATGTTTCTTTCAATCTGTTGCACCCCTTTGTTGAAGTCGTTAATTGGCCGGCGCTGCCCACTGTTTGTACCTTCATGTGTGCACTCTAAAGCTGTAGCAGTTATATTAGTATTTGTAATTGGTGGATACTGAGGCCATCAAAGTTGACAAGACAAAACATTCCATCAGCTAGATCTTTGGAATAAGTGTAGACATAAATGCTGATTAAATGCAGTAATTAGTTTTAGTACCGTATTTCATTTTCACTGGTTAGGCATATACAATAGAGCTGTCGGGGTGTTGCTAAACTGAGTTGTAGTTATTATTGTCTACCTCAAGACCTCCGGCTTGGCCTACCAAATAACTGTGGCCCAAGCATGCGTCTAGTAAGTGTAACGCCAGCAGTAAATCATCAAATAAATGCTCCAGTGACAGATACGATACAGACTTTATTGTCGATACATCACCCCAATATAACAGATGTTCATCAAGTTAAAACACTTGAATAGTGGCCACACATAGGACCTAGGCAGTCAATATAATATAAGAAGCGAACTATTCTGTCCGTCTTGCGTCCGCACGGAAGTCGTCTAACACAACATTGTTGAACTCATGAATGAATCACGTAGAGTTCAAAATATACTTCCCTTCAATAAATATCTCATCTAGCAATCACACACATTGCTAATGCCTCATGAAGTAGAATCATACAGCGGACATTGAATATCATCACAACTACACATCCCACACCGCCATTCCGGCTGAATACACTGCTCTGAAAGTTGCATCCCCTATCACGCACTCACTCACTGCCAAACATCACCTAACACTTCTCTCCCCCCCCCCATTCACGACCTACACTCTTCCCACGGACTTACCCTAAATCACACTCACAATCGTAACACACACCCTCAACTCAGTTCACAACATCTTTTCCCATGACACTCTAGTTGAATACCGCAGCGTTTCAAAAAAATGAAAACATTGAAGTGCACAAAAAGACGTGTAACAGATACAAAATACGATCACAATGACAAGGGCGTGAGCTGGTCACGGCACCCTGTAATGTACGTCACAGATGGACACATGAGTAAGCAATAGCCATAAGTCATAAAGAACTGTTTATTAATGGAGTCCAATGGGACTAACAGCAAGGTTCAAATACACGACTCAATTTACTGGATACCAGTGGCCAGATCGCTTGTTAGCTAAATAAATATGGATGCATTTGTAAAGGACATCAGCATAAATATAACGTTTGCTAGAACTCTTCTGTAGATATGGATAGGCTTCGACTACAATCTCAATTATGTACGACATAGCTGAGTAATAATTCTACTATAAATTGAGAACATAAAAACTGTATGAATACGTGCCAAAACTGGAAAACAATCGCCTAGAGTATTAAATCATGAAAATCTTTGAAGCTTTCAGTTTTACTTCGACCAAAGGTTAATCACACAACCTTCTAAAAGGGGAATCACTAAGGTCGACACCTGACACGTAGTCACTTCTGCATAACTGAACTGTATTACTGAACTCCTCTCTGACTGCTGTTTGTCAAAAATAGCCATAGATGATTTCATTGGTTCTTCTGTTCGACTAGTGTTGTTTTGTTACTTGCTAGTCTTGCTCAAGTACTTTTACTATTCTTATTTCTAATGCTAACGTGATAGCTTGCGTTAACGTAGGCCACCCGGTCACAAAGAATACTGTCCTTCTTATTCCTCTAGGTGCATGTTCTGTTGTCTAGCGCATGTAATTTTATATATTGGAATATACGAGTAAATTTAAACTGTGTGTCTGTGATTCTAGTAGGCAAAGCTTGATTATTGTGTGTACGTACGAGTAGATACAGCGTTTGTTAATCGCGGGAAAGTTACCTAGTTGTAAACTTGGTATTGTCAGCCTCCATCTGCCCAGCTGTAAATAGATACCTTATGTTGTTCTTAGGTTATTTCAGGCAAAGGCAGGGCGGAAGGGAACAGGTCACTGCACCCAGAAAGCTGAGACTCATTATAGCAAATTCTCTAACACTTCACTTCACTACGTAAGTATCTGGTATTGGATTACTGCTACAATACGTTGGACTACTGCTACAATAAGTTGGACTACTGCTACAATAAGTTGGACTACTGCTATAATAAGTTGGACTACTGCTACAATAAGTTGGACTACTGCTACAATAAGTTGGACTACTGCTACAATAAGTTGGACTACTGCTACAATAAGTTGGACTACTGGTACAATAAGTTGGACTACTGCTACAATAAGTTGGACTACTGCTACAATAAGTTGGACTACTGCTACAATAAGTTGGACTTCTGCTACAATAAGTTGGACTACTGCTACAATAAGTTGGACTACTGCTACAATAAGCTGGATTAAGTACAACTATAAATAACAACTGATGTGCACATTTCCTCTACATTTGAACGTAGTTTTTTTTTTGTCATTCTTGTTAAGTATTTTTCTTTAATATCATGTAAGCGTAGTTTATAAACACAGAATCCACGTGGGACACCTATTTTGTTGTCGTTATCACACATTCTTCTTTGATAGTAATTGTTGGCGTTAGCCAATGCAGGGTAATTTCTTACCTGTCTTTTTATAGGTGCTGGATGTGGAGAGTTAATTCTGGGTTTGAGTATTTCCTATCTGAGATTGATGTACCTGCGGACTGGATTGTCGAATCTGTAAAGTGATTATCTGTATAAATGCTGCCCGTTGATTCGTGCAACGAAAGTTCCAGTAAACACTTCCTTTACAGTTCCTCTACACACATATTGTACAGAGTATGTCCGCTTTCTTTCTGAATTTTCTCATCAGCCCTTCTTTTTTCTCTCTTCTCTTCTCTCCCCTACCTCTATTTTTGCGCCAGTGTTTCTTTGTGTTATGTATCGAAGGTATCGACGAAAGATCGCGGTCAATGTTTCTTCGTGTTATGTATCGGAGGTATCGACAAAAGAGCACGTTCTACGTAGCTCCCTCAATGATTCTGATATGTAAGATAATTCATGGTATAATTATAATAAGTGGTGAAATGCCCGATCACCCTGGTAGAGTCACCATACCACAGAAGAGGCAAGGACTGTCTGATAGGGAGTCCATCTGCGAGGTGCCGCCCTGCTCGCCCTCCAGACAACCACTTTATACCACAGCTTACCCATGGGCCATACAGTCTCTCGGTACATTGGTCCAGTTTTGGCTTGGGGTCATTTACAAATGAGTAAACTATTACTTAAACCATGATGCGGTGTGTTCTGCACAACGCTTCTTTCAGGCTTTGCGTGTTTGGAGATGCCTTGACTTTCGTTTCACAAAACGCCCCGTGAATGAAGATGCCTTGACTTTCGTTTCACCAAACTTCTCGTGAATGAAGATGCCTTAATTTTCGTTTCATCAAACGTGCCGTGAATAAAGATGCCTTGACTTTCATTTCATCAAACGTCCCGTGAATGAATATGCATTGACTTGAGCATTAACAGGCTTATTAAAATTATGTATCAGTACTGCGTTAAACATAGACATCTGAATGTGAATACATTTCTTGTAGACGCATTGTTATAAAAAAAAGTGTGTATATATTTCACGTCACCTTTTTGTGTGAACAAAATCTGACAAGGCGAAATGTGTGACATGAAAAATGAACAGAACTTTCCATGAGCATGCTAAATTACCAAGCATATCTACAAGTTATAGACGTCGGTCTATTCAAAATATATTACAGCTGTATTAAAATTACGTATTCAGACAAATTGCAAATAATCTTTACAAATTCTTATTATTTCGAACACTAGTCACACACAATATAATCGTTACATATATAACACTTACAAACACAAGTCACATTACAAGATAACCGTTGCATACATAACACTTACAAACATTAGTCACAGACAACTACAGATGTATTTTCTGTGACAGTTTTTTGCAAATCTTAACAAACAGGTTTTGTGAGACTAATAACTGAGAGAGTGAGAAAAAGAGAGGACAACCCCGACAGTTGCTTTTGCAGGCTGTCAACTAGCTTCCAAAATCCTGGCAAACTTTGTTTAACACTTTTCATAATCATAATATTATTTGTAATTGCAGTTTCATATTAAAAGAATTTAGTTTAATAAAATCAACAAATACAATTAATAGTAAAACTTAGACAAACAGATTTAATTCAAGGCTACGTTTATTACTTTTATCACGATATTGATCTGAAGAATCTATTTTCTTGAATAGGCCTTCATTCCTAGTGTGTCATTGTAAACGTAGGATTTAATCCCTGGACAAACAAGACTGACAGGCTGTTCCTTTCCTTCGGCCAATGAGCATTTATTAGAGAACACTCTTTCAATGTTAGCATTGTGCCCAGGAATGATGAAGAAACGTTGTCCTATCTACACCACCAAAAATAACATTGACATTGCCAACTGGGAGTACAACACATTTGGAGGAGAGATTATACTTTCCCATAGTTTTAGTGACGTCATAAATACTGTTAAAATGTAGGAACATACGCTATTAGAGTACATGATCATTACTGTAAAAGTTAAACACAAACCTTAACTGTTCAAGTAGAAACTTATAAACAGGTAACACACATGAAAAATAATGACAGACTATTGTGATTTACGTTAACATAAAGGTCTAACAGGTTTCTTAAATTTTAATTATCAGTGGAAAGTGGGACACAATAACGTTTTTATGCAATGTCTGCTGTAGGGAGAACGAAAGTGTAAACATGAGGACATGTCCACCGTTTGCCGGACGTCTGGTAACTCTGCACTCTCACTCGCTGGTAGCATAATGAAGGGTGTCTAGGGTTTCATAATGATGACCACAATCTAGATCATATGTATCAAGATTATATGAGATGAGACTAATTTATTTTATGACAGAACAGTGCAATATCTTTATTCAGTGAATTTAGCAGTTGAATGGTTCAAAAACTCTTGGTATTTGGAGGACGCTTTAAAATGACGAAAAAACACATTGTATTTACGGGGTAAACAAAATCTTAATTAAGGTTGTAATTCCTCTGCTGTATGTCTTTGTAATAATTACGTCAGTATCTACACGAGCGCTGGTCGTAGACCTGTTTGTCTGTGGTGTTTTGTAAACAATATTATCAAGAGATTGATGAGGAGCGCTTTTTAGCGCTGACAGAACATTTTTGGCAAGCGAAAGACTGGGAAGTGCATTGACATTTAAAGGTTGAATGAAGCATACGTCTACATTACTACGACGCATGGGTCAAGTGCAAAATGTTTTTAAATGTAACAACAAAACTTAAACAATTAGTCCAAATTGTACAGCAAATTCATAATGTGTTATTCAGCCTTATATAGTTAAATTGATAGTATGTAATTTTAGAATCTGTTTGGATACAATTAACTAACAAACGGAAAGCTTTTACTTACATACTAATTAGTCGTTCCCCTTCTACCTTGAGGTGTAGAGGTTTGGAAGAGAGCGCCTGAATATCCTATCGGCTGTCTTCCTCCTGGCCTGGTTCCAGTCTAGTCCTCGGTCCTTCAAAGATTGTCTAATGTTGTCCTCCCAACGGACTCTGCGTCGTCCTGGGAGTCTGTATCCCTGGCTCTTTGTTTCCGATGCTTGTTGTGGTAGCCGATCTTCTCCCATTCTGCAGACATGGCGAAACCATCTTAGATAGGACTGTTCTACTTAGGTCTGCAGGGGGTGGAATTTTGGGCCTTGATTTATCGTCTGGTTGCGGACCATGTCTCTTCTTGTTACTTCAACCACGTTCCTCAGATACCTCATTTCTGAGGTTTGGATCTGGCTTTTGTGGGTTGAGGTCATTGCCCATGACTCGTATCCATATGTCAAGACTGGGACATATGTGGAGCAGTATACAGCCATCTTCGTCTTCTTACCAACTTCTCTCTTGCTGTGGAATCCTCGATTTACGGCCTGAAAAAGTCTCCCAGCTGCTGCTTTTCGAGTGGCCAACTCTTCTTTGATGCCTCCCTTTCGGTCTATAATAACTCCGAGATATTTAAAGTGGTCGACCTGCTTCAGGACCTGTTCTCCCAGCTTAATCTGATGTCTTCTTTCTTTTCGTGATATCACCATGGATTTCGTTTTAGAGCTGCTTATGACCATCCCTCTCTTCTCCAGCTCTTCCGTCCATACTTGCAGGTTGGATTGGAGATGTTCCTCTGATTTAACAATTAGGGCAACATCATCAGCAAATGCCAGCTCTGAAATACATCCCTGTCTCATCTTCCAGTACCCCGCTGAATACTTTCTTGTTCTCTCCTTACATGCCTTGATAACATCGTCCATGAGAAGTATGACAAGATAAATTGACAGGATATCACTTTGTTTTACACCAGTGGTGGTCCTGAACTCTTCTGACTTATGGTTTGCTTTTCTCACATAATTTCTGCAAGACTTGTAGAAGCTCTGTATAGCATGAATGAGAGGTGCTGGAATGTTCTTCCTTGCCAAAAAGTCCCAAAATTTTGCTCCAGGGGACCCGGTCAAACGCCTTTTCCAGATCTATGAAACAAAGATGGATCTCACTCTTACACTCAAGAGACCTTTCACCCCGCTGTCTGAGTGTGAAGATTAGGTCTTGAGTACTTCGTTTTGCTCGGAATCCGCACTGGACCTCATCCAATTGTGGCTCAGCTAGACGTCGGAGTCTCTGCTCTAGGATTCTAGAGTAGATTTTACCAGGGACACTGAGAAGGGATATGCCTCTATGGTTTCCACATTGTCGATTGTCACATTTAAAAAAAAATTGGTGTTATGATGGCAATCTCCCAATCCTTTGGTATGGTCTTGTTTTACCACGCTGCCTGTAGAACCCTTAAGAGTAATAGGTCGCCTGATGCTCCCATGTACTTAACCATTTCTGGTGTTATACCATCATGCCCTGTTGCTTTGCCCATCTTGATTTTCTCCAGTGCTACTTTCAGTTCTTCCATCTTTATGTCATCTTCATCACCATTGGTTTCTTTTTCTGTGCAAGTGGTTATTGTTACGAGAGGATATATGATTTGTAGCAACTAGGTAGTGAGCTCGGATAAAAGTTGCACATTTTAGTTGTTGAAATACAATAGAGATATATTATAGTTGTTGCGCTTCACGGCGTTGAAAGCGATTGTTCAATACCGGATTGCCAATCTAGGAATCATGAGTAAATAGCTTGACCGTAACACGATTTAAGGAATATGATTCAAGTGACGAATTATGATGTATTAATTGAATTCTGATGAACTGTATTTACTTGGATGTGATGTGCTATTAAATTGTATTTGTTCGGACTCTGAACCCCACGGACTTATCAGTTGATATTATTGAAAGTTCAGACCGTTACCCCACTATTCGTGTTTGTCAGCACGGCATTAGAAGCTCTACCATTTTGAAGTATTTCTAAAATTAATAATACAAACAAGACAGTGGTCAGAAACCGGCACACATAGACGTTAGCTGAGAATACCAGAATAAAACTGGTAATAAAAATGGAACAATAAAGCACGATAGAAATCTGTGTCAGTTGTGGGAATACACTTTGTTCATCGGCTGGGAAATCCGATGTAACAAAAAATGGTTAGCCAGTGCGTGGATCGAGATTAGTTGCCAGCGCGTGGATCAAAAATGGTTTGCCAGCGCAGGTACTGAAATGACAAGCTAACTAAGTAATGAAAATTTTTTTTCTTCAAGCCATGCTAAAAATGAATTCATGTCAAATGGAAAACAAAGACATTGTATCGTTCGATTGACCTATAATTGTTACCAATAGCTAGTGCTCACGTGACTTGCAGTTAGTGACGTAACTTGCCTAACATCGAAAGAACTGTACAACGTCATCATTTCATGTGCAAGATCCATAGCAGAATTCAATACCGTTGGAAAACTGTATCAAACTTCGATTTACCATCAATAGCGTATCAAGAACCACACTAATGCTTTCAAAGTTACTAAACCAGCTTCAAGGAAATCTCATCTGTACCGTTGACGAGTGCCAGCATCGTGCGGGGAAAACTTTCATACGCCAAAAGATAAGTAAATCCATCAGTGGTCGTATCAGTGCAAAATGTCGTCCATCGAATTATGTAGGCATATTTAATTCATGCATATTGTATGTATTTATATCTATTTGTATGTTTATATGTGTTTAAGCGGGTTGGTTGGTAGGGAACTGGAATCTTCTGTAATGTCGCCACAAGCTGACCACAGAGATTCTAGTCGATCCTAGGGTAATTGAATTTTTGCAATTTGAATACAAGAGACCCCAAAGAAATATTAATTTTGGACTCGTTCTGCTTGTTATTGCAAAGATTCGATATTATTTATGTTAGGTGTATAGTGATTGTGATTTCTGGTGTATTTTCCTGTATTCAGTTTCAATTTTTATTCATTTCCGTAATTTGTTTATAACTATTTCGTATTTTCTCCATCTTTCTATAATTTATTTTAATTGTTAATATATGTCCGTTGTAGAGTTCTGTGACGTCATCATTATCTGTACACATGTGTATTAACCTATATTTGGTTACCTTGACCTTTTCTGGTATACTTCCGATTCTTATTTCGTTCAAGTAATCATATTTTAATGTTTGCCATTGTCAATTGTGATGTGTTAATGTCTTGTACAATTTTATTTATGGTTTGTCTTGTCTTTATTGATGTTTAAGCTTATAATATAATAGGGATAGCATATATTAATTGGGTATTAATATAATAAAATATATTTTGATTAATTTTTGAAGAAAAAAAACAGGAGGAACTTGATGATTGCAACTATTTGCAGTAGTGGCCCAAGGCACTAGTGTTTGTCCATCATGACTAAGGCATGATGATATAGTATATTGACAAATAACTACAGGGTTATATTTCCTAGTGAATATGAGTATCATGTTAGATGTTAAGTAGTATAATTTTATTAGGAATAGTACTACGTTGGCCGTTGAGTACATATAAATAATTGAATAAGTTTTATTGGTGATTACAACATATTGTTGATTAACTACATAGATTATTGATTTCAGGATGGCTACATTAGAAACTTGCGTTAAAATAGGGAAAGATTTTGGTTATAAAGGACCAGAACTGAATTTTTTTTGCTGAACAACAACTAGCTATCGCTAAACAAGAAGAGGCAGATAGAAAAATAGAAAAAGAAGAACGTGAGGCAAAGTTAGAAAAGCAAAAAGAACTTGCTAGACGTGAAGAAGAAGAACGTGAGGCAAAATTAGAAAAGCAAAAAGAACTTGCTAGACGTAAAGAAGAAGAACGTGAGGCAAAGTTAGAAAAGCAAAAAGAACTTGCTAGACGTGAAGAAGAAGAACGTGAGGCAAAGTTAGAAAAGCAAAAAGAACTTGCTAGACGTGAAGAAGAAGAACGAGAGGCAAAGTTAAAACGTGAAAAAGAAAAACGTGAGGCAAACGACGTTTTCATTTAGACGAGGAAGGGTGTAGATTAAGATTTAAAAATCTTCAGCCAGATTCAAATAAAGATTTTTCAGGATTTATAGCAAATATACGAAACACCTTCAACAGATGGGTTGAACTTGCTGGGGTGGAAAAATCGTATGATAAATTAGTGGATCTCATACTTAGGGATAAAGTATTATCTTCGGTTAGTCCGCCATTTTTTTCATTCCTACAGGAACGAAAACCACTCAATATTGCGGCTTTAGAAGAGATGTCAGTAAATTATTGCTCTGCACATCCCAAAGTCAGTTTAGGGAACTCACATATACGAGAACCATTACAGGTAGCACCCAACATGTCATACCACGGTTATGACAAAGCAAGGACACATAGTCTTAATAGGAACCATCTTTACAAAAGATATAATGATAATTATAATCAGGGACAAAATCATTGTAACAGCTATAACAATTTTAACCGAGGTAGACAACAGTTCAGAAATCAAATACCTCAATTTAAACATAAAGATAATTTTCAACAAAAGCCAAGTTGGAATAAATTTGTTACTGACAAGTTCAATAATAGTGGTAATCATTATCATAAGAAGAATGAAACTTTTAAACCACGACATAAAAGTTCTAACAGTAGAGGCAATGATAATAATTATTCAGGTGGTCGAGATAGACAACGCTCCATCTCCAGACATCATCAACGGTTTTTACACATAATACAGGGGCAGCATTGACCATGAATGCATCTCCATGTAATAACAATGTTGACACTCCAACACATTCTTCATCTGCATGCTATGTCATTGATAATAACGTGGCAAATATTTGTCCACAATGCCATACTAATTTTCAGAAATCAAGTCAACCGACAATACAGGTTACACAACCTACTCCTGTCATCTGTCTAACAGCTAACGATGGAACTGGGACATTGATTTTTAACAAGGGAATTTTAGATGGAATCATTATTTCTATTTTAAGGGACTCCGGATCCACCACTATTGGTATCCGTCAATCCTTAGTACATCCTCGTTATGTTACTAAACCGTTTGTACGCTGTATTACTTTCGGAGGGACAGTTGAATATTATCCAACTGCGATAATAGATGTTAAAACTCCCTTTTTTCAGGGAAAGTTAAAGTTTGTTTACTTCAGAATCCGGTTGCAGATTTGATAGTTGGACGTATACACGGCAGCAATGACTGTACTCCTGAGGAAATATTGGAATGGGAAAGATTGAATTTGTATGCAGCCAATACAGTGACAACAAGAGCTCAAACTCACGAGTTGGAAAGGATGGATACTACAGTCACTAAAGTGATGGAATACACTGATGATATACCTACTTCCATGATTGAGAGAGAATCTTTTGCACGCAAACAAAGAGAAGACAGCTCTTTGAAGAATTTTTTTGCATTAGTGAACAAACATGATGATATTACTGTTAAGAATAAAGCTAAACATTGGTTCACTATTAGTAATGATATTTTAATTCGAAATAGTGTTGATAAAGATAAGGTAAAACAACAGGTCATAGTACCATCGTCGTTAAGGACATACATACTACGACATGCACATGACTCCCAATGCGTGGGTCATATGGGCTACACTCGAACACGTTCACGAGTGTTGTCATCGTTTTTCTGGCCAAGAATTTCACGAGACGTATCTTTATACGTACGTTCCTGTGTGATTTGCCAGGAAGTTAAGTCTCGTGGAGCTTTCCATAATGCTCCCATTCAGGCCAGTGAAATATCAGTTCGTCCTTTCGACAAGATGGCAATAGATATTTTTGGTCCTATGTTACCAACTGCGAGAGGTCATAGGTACATATTAACATGTATTGACCTATGTACGCGATGGCCAGAGGCCATACCTCTGAAAAATATTACTACATCTGATATATCTGATGCTTTGATATTAATATTTTCTAGGCTTGGTTTTCCAAGAAAATTACTTTCAGACCATGGACCACAATTTGGGTCTGAGATAATGAAGGATGTAATGAAGACACTGAATATAGAAAGAAGTCTCAGTAGTGTCTATCATCCAATGAGTAATGGGTCCGTTGAGAGACTCAACCGTACCATTAAACAACTCTTACATAAAGTTACGGTAAACAATCCTCAAGATTGGGACAGAGCTATTCCAGCTGTTTTATTCGCATACCGAGAGATTCCGCATGAGCAGACCGGTTTCTCTCCGTTCGAGTTAGTGTTTGGTGCTCCACCAAGAGGTCCAATGGGACTCACTAAAGACTTACTACTCGACTCTGAGATGACTCAGGAAACACAGTCATCTTATGAATACGTTATTAACTTACGTAAACAAATCATAGAGGCTTGCCATATGGCAACAGCTTCATCAGAGGCTGCAAAGGATAGAGCTAGACAATTTCAAAACAAAAATAGAAGACTACGCCAGTTATTTCCTGGTGACGAAGCATATGTACTACTTCCACGAAAGGATAACAAATTGTTAATCGCGTGGAATGGTCCTTATAAGGTAGTAGACACAATTTCTGACGTCGACTACATATTAGACATAAAAGGTCAGAAAAAATTTATCATATAAATATGTTGAAAGAGTTCTTTACTCGTCCACTTCACCTACAGTCTATCTTCCACGACTTAGACGACAAATCAGTTGATTCTTATCAATACTCTAGTCATTCTGTAATTCAGGAAGAAGAATCATCTTTTCCTGAGGTTGAAATGTTTTTTCCTATACCGGAACTACAATCTTCAGAATCTTGGAGGGATGTTGCTATTTCACCTTCACTTACTTCAGATGAAAATAATTCCATTACTAAACTTCTAGAAACTTACTCTGATGTTCTGACGGATATACCCGGTCAAACTTCTATAATTTCTCACAACATAATACCGAAGGACAGTACTCCTGTGAAACTTCATCCGTACTCTGTACCTATCCATTTTCAAGATAAAACATCTCAACACCTCAATTATCGAACATAGTAACTCTCCATTCGCTTTCCCAACTATTATTGATAAGAAAAAAGACATTAAATATACTAGTTTATTATTGTAACGAAAAACTGTACAATACAAATAATAAACTATTATCTTCAGTGTTAAGAAACTCTGTTATCCTAATTGTTTTGTTGCTTTCCGGCCATACGATAGGAAACTTAACGCCCAAACTGTACCAGACAGTGAACCTCATCCTTTTATTGATAATAGGTGCTGGACAAATAAAAACTATTCCTCAAAATGTGTCTAAGATTTTAGAGCTATCAGTTTCACAAACAAAAAAACAAGTTAGAAGCTTATTGGGTTTAGTCCAATATTATAGTAGGTTTATTCCTAACTTGTCAACCATTACGGCTGTCTTATCTTCGTTATTGAAGAAAGATATGCCTACAAAAGTTCTGTGGACAACTGACTGCCAGACAACTTTTGACAAAATAATATCTTTGTTCTCCAGGCAACCTCTTCTTAGATTACCAGATAGTAAAAAAAATGTTTATACTCCGTACAGATGCGAGCAATTACTGTTAATATTATTATGATTAAATATTATAATGATAAAACAATTAATATACATACAGCAGCACACAAGTAGATAGTTTAGTTATGCTAGCTAATTAATTGTTTCATTTTATATGCATGTATGAACTTACTTTAACATAATATTTATATATATAGTAATTCTATATTGTTAATTCATAGATTAAGTTAGTTATAGGTTACTTCTATATTTTTTTTCCTTACGTACATCTATTATATTCTAATCTATTAACTTACTATTACTTTCTTTTCATACATTATTAACTATTCTCTTACTTTCCTTACAATTTTTCTTTTAGTTCCTTAGCTATTAATTCCTACTTTCGTTTACTTAGGTTAAATTATATTCTATAACATACTGCACACTCTACATTTAGTTAATATTATAACTCATTAATTTATAGTATAATTTTAATTACTATTTCATACTCGTATTAATTAAGATAGATTTTTATTCACAGACATAATTATTTATAGATTAGTCACAGTTTGATAGTTGACATTTCTTTCTGTTGACTTGACATGTATTTCTTTTTAATATAGTTGTTGACATGGACTTAAATTTGACTACGATCTTCGACGATATTACGTGATTTGTAGATCGATAATCTTTAACATTTTTTTTACATACCAATAAGAAAAAGAAAAAAAAATCTATAGACTAGATTTTTTTTTACTCCCGTCGGCCAGGGGAATGTTACGAGAGGATATATGATTTGTAGCAACTAGGTAGTGAGCTCGGATAAAAGTTGCACATTTTAGTTGTTGAAATACAATAGAGATATATTATAGTTTTTTGCGCTTCACGGTGTTGAAAACGAGGAGTATAATTTGCTTAGTTTTAATGTGACGTGTCACGTTGATAAGGTAGCACGTGACGACATTGTAATTGTACCCATATTTTATTGTACTTGGTCCTAGAAGGACGGAAGTTTGAAGTCTCCCAGTAGAAGGATATTTATATCAAGGATTTTCTTGATGAATAGGTGTTCGGATCAGCCTATATTTTGTGGATACAATATTATACCTCAGTGATGAGAGGGATTATGTTTTGAAGTGGAGAATATATATTAGGGAGCAACATTTATTGAAAGTATCCAAGAAGGTCACCTTAGTCGCGTAAGTTGAGTTGTTCAATACCGGATTGCCAATCTAGGAATCACGAGTAAATAGCTTGACCGTAACACGATTTAAGGAATATGATTCAAGTGACGAATTATGATGTATTAATTGAATTCTGATGAACTGTATTTACTTGGATGTGATGTGCTATTAAATTGTATTTGTTCGGACTCTGAACCCCACGGACTTATCAGTTGATATTATTGAAAGTTCAGACCGTTACCCCACTATTCGTGTTTGTCAGCACGGCATTAAAGCTCTACCATTTTGAAGTATTTCTAAAATTAATAATACAAACAAGACAGTGGTCAGAAACCGGCACACTTAGACGTTAGCTGAGAAATACCAGAATAAAAACTGGTAAAAAAATGGAACAATAAAGCACGATAGAAATCTGTGTCAGTTGTGGGAATACACTTTGTTCATCGGCTGGGAAATCGATGTAACAGTTATCATTTTCTGATGCTTGACCTTGCTCATCATCAAGGAGTTCTGAGAAATATTCTTTCCATCTTTCCATTACTTCCTTCGGGGCAGTAAGCAATTTGCCTTGATTGTCCTTTATAAATTTAAGAGGGCACTGTTTTTTCCTTCCTCATGTTCTTTAGGGTCTTATAGAACAATTTCTGGTTTTCTTGCGCATCTTTTTCTAGCTTTTCTCCAAATTCTTCCCAGGACATCTGTTTTGCTGCTAGCACCTTGTTCTTTGCTTCTGTTCTAAGTATCACATATTCTCTATATTTCTCTATTTGTCCTGCTGTGTATTTAGCTCCTAAGTATTGTTTCCATGCCATTTTCTTCTCTCTTATTTTCTCTTTGACTTCTTCTGTCCACCAAGGTGTCCTCTTTCTCTTGTTCTCAAGTCGGAAATCACCACATGCTTCTGCAGCAATTGTCTTTATGATGTCCTTGAATTTAAGCCACATTGTTTCCAAGTCATCAGGTTATTCTTCTGTGTTTCTCACCGCTGTAGCATTAAGCCCCTGATATCTGGTCTTAATTTCTCTCTCTCTCAGCTTGTAGGTATATTCTTCTTCACACATATTTAAATTTGTCTTGCAGGAATATTTATTTCTTATTTTTTTGTAGACATCTCCTTGTTTCTCATCTGTGCTTTGAGTGAATCAACTATTACATTGAATGTCGATATGTGAAACTTTTCTCTGGGACTTTGTTTTACTTCTTTCTCTTTACCATCATTATCTTGTTGTTTTCCTAGATTTTGCCACTTTAAAGTTTGTATTGGGTAGGTGTCACGGATTGCCTCCCCTTCTTTGCAATAGTGGTTCAACTGTGGCCAAAACTCAAGAGTATGTAAAGTGGGTCGTCAAAAGGTGTCTACCTTCGCACAAGATTACTCTTGTTAGAGATTTAGATAACAAGGTAATGACGCTTCTATGCCAAGGAAATTTTCACAAGATATTCAGAAAAGCGAAAACAATGCTGCACTGGCTGATCACGTTAATTCTATGATCTGAAGGCAACTTTTGTGAAGGATTAATAATTTTTGTTTTTCAGCTCGTCAAGCCCCCACCTCTGATTTACTCAGTGGAATTCTTATTATTTTGGTATAGCTCTGTATAAAGTGTGTTTAGTAAATTGACTGAGACAAACATGCAGTACATTTAAAATGATTGAATGAAAGTTAAATTTGTATAATTACAAATAACAGATTTAATAATAATTTGAGTCTAATAAAGTATTCGAAAATGTGAATAATGAATTATAAGTTTAAAAAAAGTTTTAATAACGGTTGTGATGAGAAGTTAGCTTTAAAGGAGGTCACTTGATAAGAGATAAGCAAGGAAATCTCATCACGACAGCAGAGGGACAGGAAACAAGATGGGCAGAGCATTTCAGAGAAACTCTGAACAAGGAACCGCCATAGACAACAATTGAATGTTCCTGAGGCTAAAAACGATCTAGATGATAATACAGACATTCCACGAAAAGAATAAATCATCACAGCAATTAAAGGTTTAAAGAATGGAAAAGATTCTGGCCATGATAACTTAAATGCAGAGCTATTTAAGACAGACCCTGAGCTAGCAGCAGAACTATTAGAACCCCTATTTGCACAAGTCTGAAAAACAGGGACAACACCAACAGAGTGGAAGAAAGGAATAATTGTCAAATTGCCCAAGAAGAGAGATCTTGCAGACTGCAATAATTGGCGAGAAATCACTCTTCTCTCAGTTTTCAGCAAAAATACTAGGCATGATAATTATATAGAGAATTTAAAAATCAGTAGACGACAAACTGAGAAAGAACAAGCCGGATTTAGAAAGAACAGAAGATGTGTGGATAATATATTTACTTTTAGGAACATTATAGAGCAGTGCCCAGAATGGCTGAGACAGCTCTACATTAATTTCGTTGATTTTGAAAAGGCTTTTGACAGTATACTTAGGGACAGTTTATGGAAAATTCTGAGGGCTTATGGAACCCAAGCTGCATAATGTCAATCATAAAAAGCCTCTATGCCAACTTATGTGTAGCGTTGGGCAGAGCAACCTAACCTTTGAGGTGAAGACAAGAGTACTACAGAGATGCCCCTTATCAACCACTCTTTTTTTAACAGTCATAGACTGGGTGATGCAACAGACAACAGAGGCAGTCCTAGAGGAATAAGATGGACTATATTTTCTACATTGGAAGATCTGGAATATGCAGATGACATAGCACTACTAGCACATTCATATCAACACATCCAGGAAAAAATGGATTGACTTAATAAGTATAGCCAGCAGGTGGGCCTGAACATCAATCTTGTCGTATTTTGGTCTGTATTACAACACGTCAAATTTACCGCTCGAAAATATCGAAGATAAACAGTACAATTATAACAACCAATAGAATCGCTCCTTTTTCTCTTATGTATGGGACACCTTTTTATGCTTGATAGAGGGGCCTATTGTGTGTATTTGACAGAACGAAGATATTTTATTTCTTAAAAATTAAGATAGGTAAACAGGAAGGAATAGCTCAAATTATAGCGGGGATATTACTTAAGAGGTTAGTGTAAAGACTTCCTCATAATAATATTTTATTGTACGAGAAAAATTAGTTTTAGTGATAATTTTACTTCAGGGTAATCCCCAATTTAGTTAGTTAAAGCATGCACAGATCTAAATGCACTCGGCTAACTAAAATATTATTAGCTAGAACGATAGAGATCAATTCCTAGTTTTATTAGAGCTTTTAATAATTGAAATCGGCCCAAAAATAAGCAAAATAATAAATATTTGAACTTAGGCACATTATACGGTAGGGCTAAAAAACGAGCATAGGGAAAATTCTTAACGCCAGTTTTGCCTGTGGGCCGATTGGTCAAGCACAGGGTTATATAAGGCCTTGAACTTGGGCGGAGTCTTGCCCCTACCATTTTTGAAACAGGCGATACGAGGAAGAGCGCAAATAAAGCCTGTCAAATATTTTTGCCGCCTATATTTGAAGCAGACTCAGAGAACCATTAAAAACCTGTATCAGCTTATGTATGTTACCTGAGGGTAAGCGATATATATATATATATATATATTATATATAATATATATATATATATATATATATATATAAAATATATATATATATTATATAAATATATATATATATATATATATATATATATATATATATATATATATAATTATATATATATATATATATATATATATATATATATATATATATATATATACGAGTGGCATTCAGAAAGTAATGCACCACATCGTTTTTCTCAGCTAATAATGAAGATAGAAGCATGAAATTTTGCACACTTCAAATATGGCATGTCCCAATTGTGTGCAGCAAATTGCACCGCAACCAGCCAAATAATAATAATTATTATTATTCCTTTGACCGCCGACCGACTAAGCAGTCTTCGGCCATAACACCTTGCGGCGTCATTAGGGCAACAAGAAATCGTCCGTTGTTCCGTCACACCTAGCGGCGTATATTGGTACAACAGACTTTTAATTGTTGTTTCTGTGATCAATGTGACAAGCAAGCGGTAGATCAATCCGCTGTGCCCCGAACTTGCCCTCATGTGTACTCTACTCCTGTCGCTATAAAACCATTTCGCCATGCCTCCCAGACGCCCGTCCAGCCAAAATCCTTTCGGGACCGAAGGTCCTCGAAAAAGGGCAGTCTGGCACAGACACAGTTCCCACTCACTGCCTCTACTGCGCTGGGAGGACCCGGCAACCGGGACCACACACAGCCTTGAGAGGACAAAGATCGCCTTAAAGGTTAAGCCAAATAATACGGCTGCCCTAAACCGTTGAAATGGAGCGTGTTAGCAACTTGCGTTATAAACAGCGAATTGTGATAGAATTTCTCGTTGCAGAGAAGGAAACTGTTGTGAATATTCACAAGCGTCTATGTGATGTGTATGGAAGTTTTGCAGTCAACAGGAGTACAGTCAGTCGCTGGGTTCAGAGAATCAAAGAATCAGGAAGTGGAGATACGGAGCTGTTTGATCGGCCGCGCAGTGGATGTCCTGCCACAGCCACCAATGCAGAAATGTTGAAATGCGCTGAGGGCATTATTCTTACTGACAGGCGAATCACTACTCAACAATTGGCCTTACAGCTGTCAGTCAGCATTGGTAGTGCAAATGCAGTTATAAAAACTCTCGGATTTTCTAAGGTTTGCGCAAGATGGGTTCCTCGAAGTCTCACAAATGACCACCGATTGCAAAGGAAAGCAATTTCTTCTGAATTGTTGGAGCGTTTCAATGCTGATGGAGAGAACTTTTTGGCTAAGATCGTTACAGGTGACAAAACCTGGGCACATCATTTTGAACCTGAGACAAAAAGACAGTCAATGGAGTGGCATCATCCGCAATCACCAGGAAGAAAGAAATTCAAGACAATTCCTTCAGCTGAAAAGGTCATGATCACTGTCTTTTGGGACATTGAAGGTGTGATTCTTGTGGACGTTATGCCAAGAGGAGAGACAATCAATTCGCAGGCTTACATTAAGACATTGAAAAATTTCAATCAACGTTTTCGCAGAGTTCGGCCGCACAAGAATTCAGCAGACCTGCTTCTCCTTCACGACAATGCGCGCCCTCACACAAGTCTGGCAACACGGGAAGCAATCACCAAATTGGGTTGGACTGTACTACCCCATCCACCCTATAGTCCCGATTTGGTATCCTCTGATTTTCATCTATTTAGTCCACTTAAAGATGCACTCCGTGGGACAAGGTTTGAAGATGATGAAGGAGTGATTCATGCAGCGAAGAAATGGCTACATGATCAAGACAAAATCTGGTACGGGCTAGGAATACATGCTCTTGTTTCGCGCTGGCATAAAGCTGTACAATTTGATGAGGATTATGTTGAATAATACCGATGTTTACATGACATATCCATGTATATTGTGTATAAATTTCATGCTTTTTGAATAAACAGCTCCTGAGAAAAACGATGTGGTGCATTACTTTCTGAACGCCCCTCGTATATATATATATATATATATATATATATATATATATATATATAAAAGCATATTTTTGCCTTTTTATGTAGAACATTCCATATTATTTATTTCATCTTGTAAATACCTTATAACCTGAGTTCAGTTTTCCTAACCAAAAGAAAACAGGTTTAGGAACAATAAATTGTAAATACTTTCATTCAGTCTTACTTAATTATTGTAGTTAAGTTAATGTTCTGTTTGATAGTTATTACATTTAACTAATTTAATTTACCCCTAGATAATTAGCCACACAAACAAATATATAACCATTACTCATTGTGGGATCTGGAGAGGTAGCAGATAGATCTTCAGGACCCAACACTATCATCATACCTGAAGATTTACATAGCTTGACCCTACTTTGATGTCGATACACCCTTACTCTTTTCAGAGAAGGGGGTATTTCTTTTACTACAAGTCTCTTATCTGGCACTATCCTGGTCTTATCTGATACATCTATTTGTCCAGGATAGCCTTTAGTTTAATAACATCTGAACCTCTCGCAACAAATCTAAATAAGACAGTGGTCATGACACTCAAAGTGAGCAACCCATAATAGTAAGAAATCATCAACTGGAACAGACAGACACCTTCACATACCTAGGATGCATAGTAACATCAGATGGCGGAGCAATCAAAGACATCAACAACATAACATGTAGCATAATGGAAAAATACGCTTAATTAGATTTTAGTATGTAGACACACTGCCTCGCCCAAGGGTTAATTTCCACAGTAATGACAGACGCATGCGCAGTTGTTACCTCGCCGGGGAAGGAGAGAACAGGCCCAACCGTCATAATGGCGAAGCAAATTGTGCATCGGGACTGATGGAATTTCTCAGAATGGCAGAGAAAGCTGTACATTAATTTCGTTGATTACGTTATCGTACTGAAAAAAGGTGTTTTAGTCTTTGACAGTATACATAGGGACAGTCTATGGAAAATACTGAGAGTTTATGGAGTTACAAGCGGCAAAATGTCAATCATAAAAAAGCCTTTATGCAACCTTTACGAGTAGTGTAGGGCAGAGCAACATAACCTTTGAGATGAAGACATGAGTACGACAAAGATGCCCCTTATCAACCACTCTATTTTTAACAGTCATAGACTAAGTGATGCGCCAGACAACAGAGGGCAGACCAAGAGGAATAAGATGGACTACATGTTCTACATTTTAAGATCTGGAATATGCAGATGACATAGCACTACTAACACATTCATATCAACACATCCAGGAAAAAACGGATAGACTTAATACGTATAGCCAGCAGGTAGGCTTGAACATCAATCTGAAGAATACTGATGTCATGAAGCTCGATGTGAGCAACCCTGAGCCCATATCAGTAAGGAATCAGCAACTGAAACAGATAGACACCTTCACATACCTAGGATGCATAGTAACACCAGACGGCGGAGCAAGCAAAGACATCAACAACAGAATGAACAAAGCAAGAACAGCCTTTTTTACTCCAGACAACATCTGGACGTCCTCTCAGTACAGAAAAAGCACAAAATTAGGATTATATCAGAGCTGTGTGCTTTCTGTGCTTCTCTATGGTGTGGAATGCTGGAGATTTACAGAGAAGGAAATGTAAAAATTGTCCTCTTTTAACACAACATGCCTAAGAAAAATTCACCGAATATTTTGGCCGAATACCATCACCAACCATGATCTGCTTACTCGGAGCAAGCAAGAGGACATGCACACCATCACAACTGGCAGACGCTGGAGCTGGGTTGGCCATGTCCTCAGAAGAGACCCGATGCCATCACAAGAACAGCTATGCTTCAGACCCCTGAAGGAAAACGAACGAGAGGTCGACCAAAAACAACTTGGCGGAGGACTGTGGAGGCTGAGATGCAAAGAATGAACCAGAGTTGGGGCACTGTACGAAGGATGGCTACCGACCGAGCAAAGTGGAATCAATTTGTTGTTGCCCTACAAGACGCCACTAGGCGTGATGGCCACTGACGGCTTTAACGGTCGGCGGCTAAGGATTAAATAAGAAGAAGACATGGTAGCGTATAGGGCTACTTAACTTCCTGTGATATATTCTGCTCCCACAGAAGTTAATTTCATGTAGAATCAGCGCCCCAGGCTTTTTGTCAATTTGGAGTTACATGTTTTGACTGCAAGCTATACACTCCTTGAAAAATTATTTGTGGCTTTTTAGTGCATTAAAAGCCTGTGTTTAAAATATTTTTTGTAATTGGCTCTAAACTGATGCGTAAAATGAAAACTCGTACATTTTAATTACTGCCTGTGATTATTTTGTTTTGTATGTTTCATCAAAAAGTACAGCCTCTCTCTCTCTTTACTGGTTACACATTTTCATTAAGAAAATTAGTAGTGTGGGAATATCTATCTGTTGGGTGTCGATGATACAATAATGTTGACTATATTCTATGTCATTTAGTGAATAATTTATTTAACTATGTGATAGTGGGCAGAAACAAATGGAACGAATAAATAGGACTAAGTCACAAACAGGTTAATTAATGACGTCATAAAGAAAACATTATTTGGTACATAACAACGTTTTTTAGTATAATAATATTTTTTTTAAAATATCAGAATACATTTAAACGAATTAGTTATACCCCTTGATACTTTGTCGTGTCAACCAACAGTTTTATTCTTGGTACCGTTTCTGAAAGTGTCTTCACTTATCATTTTTAGACTCCATTTTGTTTTCGTTGCTTCGGATTAGAATAAAAACTCGTTGTTCTCTCTTCATTCCACAGCTTTGTTTCTCACTAACACTACTACTTTTGGAATATTTCACTGGAATTATTTACTCTTCCATTCCACAACTTTGTTTCTCACTAACACTACTACTTTTGGAAACAGTTTACATGATAACATGGCGCTCTCTCTGGCTAACCTCTACACCCTAAGGTGGAAAATGTTTTTGTCGTTTGGTTTTAAGGACCATCTTAACTGCACACGGACAACTCCATCAGTGGTCCGATCTCCTCCCTTAGATCTCAAGGAGGATATCAGCACAGTGCACACGGACAACTCCATCAGTGTTCCGATCTCCTCCCTTAGATTTCAAGGAGGATATCAGCACAGTGCACGAACTCCAAAGCACCGGCGAGAATCCCAAATGAGTGTATTTAGGAATCATACATTCTATAAATATTTTTTTTATCGGATAGGTTTTCCTAATTTTGTAAATTCTGCTAGGGTAAAGCCCGTAAAGCCTCCACGTAATTTTTACCGTGTGTAACTTGCACTCGGAACCTACTATTTGTTCGTCCTTATCCGAGAAGGCTAGGCATCCAATCACACTACCCAGGGGATCATCGGGAGTATGACATGATTAGGACCCAGTGGTTCTGAAAAAATTCCATCATAAATATTTCTTAGACTGGGAACCGAACCCTATACCTTTATATTTAGAGGCAGACGCCATACTTCTTAGTCACGTCGGCCCCCAGGGTAGAAGAGAAAATACTAAGTAAGAAAATGTCTTTAAAAGATTGTCGAAGTGCGCTATTTGGCGCTGATGAAACTTTTCGACTCGCTGTTTTTTTTTCCCCTCGCATGAGGTCGCATATTTTTTCCTCGCATTTGGTCGCATTGGTACCCGCCCAAACCCGGCTCTGGTCAAGACCACATGTCCCAACACAAGAAGACCCAATGAGAAAATGTGTCACTGTAGTGATCTTCTGTGTTCTCACACAAAGGACCTAATGAAACATGAATGTCACTGTACTGGTTCCTGTGTCTAGACACATGATCCTAGCCAAAGGCCGGATATTAGGGCGTTGGGTTTGCTAGGAGCATTACAAGTGCTCAAGGCTTTTCGACTCGCTTTTTTTTTCCCCTCGCATGAGGTCGCATATTTTTTCTTCGCATGAGGTCGCATTGGCACCCGCCCAAACCCGGCCCCGGTCAAGACCACATGTCCCAACACTAGAAGACCCAATGACAAACTGTGTCACTGTAGTGATCCTCTGTGTTCTCACACAAGGGACCTAATGACATATGAATGTCACTGTACTGGTCTCTGTGTCTAGACACATGATCCTAGCCAAAAGCCAGATAAGGGCGTTGGGTTTCACAGCGTTATTTGCGATGTACATAAGTCTTTTCGAATCGCTTTTTTTTTTTAAATTCCTCGCATGAGGTCTCAAATTTTTTTCTCGCATGAGATCGCATTGACACCCACCCCAAACCCGGCTCTGGTCAAGACCACATGTCCCAACACAAGAAAACCCAATGACACCATGTGTCATTGTAGTGGTCTTCCGTGTTTTCACACAAAGGACCTCATGACATAAATGTCACTACTGGTCCCTGTGTCTAGACACATGATCCCAGCCAAAGGCCAGATATTAGGCCGTAGGGTTTTTACAGCATTATTCATGCTGAGTTTTTCGAATCGCTTTTATTTTTTTTTTCCTCGCTTGAGGTCGCATATTTTTTCCTCGCATGAGGTCGCATTGTCCCCGCCCCAAACCCGGCCCTGGTCAAGACCACATGTCCCAACACAAGAAGACCCAATGACAAACTGTGTCACTGTAGTGATCCTCTGTGTTCTCACACAAGGGACCTAATGACACATGAATGTCACTGTGCTGGTCCCTGTGTCTAGACACATGATCCTAGCCAAAGGCCAGATAAAGGCGCTGGTCCCCGCCCATACCCGGCTCTGGTTAAGACCACATGTCCCAACACAAGAAGACCCAATGACAACATGTGTCATTGTAGTGATCTTCTGTGTTTTCACACAAAGGGCCTCAGGACATAAATGTCACTACTGTTCCCTGTGTGTAGAGACATGATCCCAGCCAAAAGTAAGATATTAGGGCGTTGGGTTTCACAGCGGTATTTGCGCTGTACATAAGGCTTTTCGAATCGCTTTTTTTTTTCCTTGCATGAGGTCGCATATTTTTTCCTCGCATGAGGTCGCATTGGTACCCACCCCAAACCCGGCCCTGGTCAAGACCACATGTCCCAACACAAGAAGACCCAATGACAAACTGTGTCACTGTAGTGAACCTCTGTGTTCTCACACAATGGACCTAATGACACATGAATGTCACTGTACCGGTCCCTGTGTCTAGACACATGATCCCAGCCAAAGGCCAGATATTAGGCCGTAAGGTTTTTACAGCATTATTCATGCTGAGTTTTTCGAATCGCTTTTTTTTTTTTTTCCTCGCTTGAGGTCACATATTATTTCCTCGCATGAGGTCGCATTGTCCCCGCCCCAAACCCGGCCCTGGTCAAGACCACATGTCCCAACACAAGAAGACCCAATGACAAACTGTGTCACTGTAGTGATCCTCTGTGTTCTCACACAAGGGACCTAATGACACATGAATGTCACTGTACCGGTCCCTGTGTCTAGACACATGATCCCAGCCAAAAGCCGGATATTAGGCCATTGGGAGTTTTTGCAGCATTATTCATGCTGAGTTTTTCGAATCTTTTTTTTTTTTTTTTTCTCGCTTGAGGTCGCATATTTTTTCCTCGCATGAGGTCGCATTGTCCCCGCCCCAAACCCGGCCCTGGTCAAGACCACATGTCCCAACACAAGAAGACCCAATGACAAACTGTGTCACTGTAGTGATCCTCTGTGTTCTCACACAAGGGACCTAATGACACATGAATGTCACTGTACTGGTCCCTGTGTCTAGACACATGATCCTAGCCAAAGGCCAGATAAGGGCGTTGGTCCCCGCCCATACCCGGCTCTGGTTAAGACCACATGTCCCAACACAAGAAGACCCAATGACAACATGTGTCATTGTAGTGATCTTCTGTGTTTTCACACAAAGGGCCTCAGGACATAAATGTCACTACTGTTCCCTGTGTGTAGACACATGATCCCAGCCAAAAGTAAGATATTAGGGCGTTGGGTTTCACAGCGGTATTTGCGCTGTACATAAGGCTTTTCGAATCGCTTTTTTTTTTCCTTGCATGAGGTCGCATATTTTTTCCTCGCATGAGGTCGCATTGGTACCCACCCCAAACCCGGCCCTGGTCAAGACCACATGTCCCAACACAAGAAGACCCAATGACAAACTGTGTCACTGTAGTGAACCTCTGTGTTCTCACACAATGGACCTAATGACACATGAATGTCACTGTACCGGTCCCTGTGTCTAGACACATGATCCCAGCCAAAGGCCAGATATTAGGCAGTGGCGTTTTTACAGCATTATTCATGCTGAGTTTTACGAATCGCTTTTTTTTTTCCTCGCTTGAGGTCGCATATTTTTTCCTCGCATGAGGTCGCATTGTCCCCGCCCCAAACCCGGCCCTGGTCAAGACCACATGTCCCAACACAAGAAGACCCAATGACAAACTGTGTCACTGTAGTGATCCTCTGTGTTCTCACACAAGGGACCTAATGACACATGAATGTCACTGTACCGGTCCCTGTGTCTAGACACATGATCCCAGCCAAAAGCCGGATATTAGGCCATTGGGAGTGTTTGCAGCATTATTCATGCTGAGTTTTTCGAATCTTTTTTTTTTTTTTTCCTCGCTTGAGGTCGCATATTTTTCCTCGCATGAGGTCGCATTGTCCCCGCCCCAAACCCGGCCCTGGTCAAGACCACATGTCCCAACACAAGAAGACCCAATGACAAACTGTGTCACTGTAGTGATCCTCTGTGTTCTCACACAAGGGACCTAATGACACATGAATGTCACTGTACTGGTCCCTGTGTCTAGACACATGATCCTAGCCAAAGGCCAGATAAGGGCGTTGGTCCCCGCCCATACCCGGCTCTGGTTAAGACCACATGTCCCAACACAAGAAGACCCAATGACAACATGTGTCATTGTAGTGATCTTCTGTGTTTTCACACAAAGGGCCTCAGGACATAAATGTCACTACTGTTCCCTGTGTGTAGACACATGATCCCAGCCAAAAGTAAGATATTAGGGCGTTGGGTTTCACAGCGGTATTTGCGCTGTACATAAGGCTTTTCGAATCGCTTTTTTTTTCCTTGCATGAGGTCGCATATTTTTTTCCTCGCATGAGGTCGCATTGGTACCCACCCCAAACCCGGCCCTGGTCAAGACCACATGTCCCAACACAAGAAGACCCAATGACAAACTGTGTCACTGTAATGAACCTCTGTGTTCTCACACAATGGACCTAATGACACATGAATGTCACTGTACCGGTCCCTGTGTCTAGACACATGATCCCAGCCAAAGGCCAGATATTAGGCCGTGGGGTTTTTACAGCATTATTCATGCTGAGTTTTTCGAATCGCTTTTTTTTTTCCTCGCTTGAGGTCGCATATTTTTTCCTCGCATGAGGTCGCATTGTCCCCGCCCCAAACCCGGCCCTGGTCAAGACCACATGTCCCAACACAAGAAGACCCAATGACAAACTGTGTCACTGTAGTGATCCTCTGTGTTCTCACACAAGGGACCTAATGACACATGAATGTCACTGTACCGGTCCCTGTGTCTAGACACATGATCCCAGCCAAAAGGAGGATATTAGGCCATTGGGAGTTTTTGCAGCATTATTAATGCTGAGTTTTTCGAATTTTTTTTTTTTTAACTCGCTTGAGGTCGCATATTTTTTCCTCGCATGAGGTCGCATTGTCCCCGCCCCAAACCCGGCCCTGGTCAAGACCACATGTCCCAACACAAGAAGACCCAATGACAAACTGTGTCACTGTAGTGATCCTCTGTGTTCTCACACAAGGGACCTAATGACACATGAATGTCACTGTACTGGTCCCTGTGTCTAGACACATGATCCTAGCCAAAGGCCAGATAAGGGCGTTGGTCCCCGCCCATACCCGGCTCTGGTTAAGACCACATGTCCCAACACAAGAAGACCCAATGACAACATGTGTCATTGTAGTGATCTTCTGTGTTTTCACACAAAGGGCCTCAGGACATAAATGTCACTACTGTTCCCTGTGTGTAGACACATGATCCCAGCCAAAAGTAAGATATTAGGGCGTTGGGTTTCACAGCGGTATTTGCGCTGTACATAAGGCTTTTCGAATCGATTTTTTTTTCCTTGCATGAGGTCGCATATTTTTTCCTCGCATGAGGTCGCATTGGTACCCACCCCAAACCCGGCCCTGGTCAAGACCACATGTCCCAACACAAGAAGACCCAATGACAAACTGTGTCACTGTAGTGAACCTCTGTGTTCTCACACAATGGACCTAATGACACATGAATGTCACTGTACCGGTCCCTGTGTCTAGACACATGATCCCAGCCAAAGGCCAGATATTAGGCCGTGGGGTTTTTACAGCATTATTCATGCTGAGTTTTTCGAATCGCTTTTTTTTTTTCCTCGCTTGAGGTCGCATATTTTTTCCTCGCATGAGGTCGCATTGTCCCCGCCCCAAACCCGGCCCTGGTCAAGACCACATGTCCCAACACAAGAAGACCCAATGACAAACTGTGTCACTGTAGTGATCCTCTGTGTTCTCACACAAGGGACCTAATGACACATGAATGTCACTGTACCGGTCCCTGTGTCTAGACACATGATCCCAGCCAAAGGCCAGATATTAGGCCGTGGGGTTTTTGCAGCATTATTCATGCTGAGTTTTTCGAATTTTTTTTTTTTTCTCGCTTGAGGTCGCATATTTTTTCCTCGCATGAGGTCGCATTGTCCCCGCCCCAAACCCGGCCCTGGTCAAGACCACATGTCCCAACACAAGAAGACCCAATGACAAACTGTGTCACTGTAGTGATCCTCTGTGTTCTCACACAAGGGACCTAATGACACATGAATGTCACTGTACTGGTCCCTGTGTCTAGACACATGATCCTAGCCAAAGGCCAGATAAGGGCGTTGGTCCCCGCCCATACCCGGCTCTGGTTAAGACCACATGTCCCAACACAAGAAGACCCAATGACAACATGTGTCATTGTAGTGATCTTCTGTGTTTTCACACAAAGGGCCTCAGGACATAAATGTCACTACTGTTCCCTGTGTCTAGACACATGATCCCAGCCAAAGGCCAGATATTAGGCCGTGGGGTTTTTACAGCATTATTCATGCTGAGTTTTTCGAATCGCTTTTTTTTTTTTCCTCGCTTGAGGTCGCATATTTTTTCCTCGCATGAGGTCGCATTGGTACCCACCCCAAACCCGGCCCTGGTCAAGACCACATGTCCCAACACAAGAAGACCAATGACAAACTGTGTCACTGTAGTGATCCTCTGTGTTCTCACACAAGGGACCTAATGACACATGAATGTCACTGTACCGGTCCCTGTGTCTAGACACATGATCCCAGCCAAAGGCCAGATATTAGGCCGTGGGGTTTTTACAGCATTATTCATGCTGAGTTTTTCGAATCGCTTTTTTTTTTTCCTCGCTTGAGGTCGCATATTTTTTCCTCGCATGAGGTCGCATTGTCCCCGCCCCAAACCCGGCCCTGGTCAAGACCACATGTCCCAACACAAGAAGACCCAATGACAAACTGTGTCACTGTAGTGATCCTCTGTGTTCTCACACAAGGGACCTAATGACACATGAATGTCACTGTACCGGTCCCTGTGTCTAGACACATGATCCCAGCCAAAGGCCAGATATTAGGCCGTGGGGTTTTTACAGCATTATTCATGCTGAGTTTTTCGAATCTTTTTTTTTTTTTTTCTCGCTTGAGGTCGCATATTTTTTCCTCGCATGAGGTCGCATTGTCCCCGCCCCAAACCCGGCCCTGGTCAAGACCACATGTCCCAACACAAGAAGACCCAATGACAAACTGTGTCACTGTAGTGATCCTCTGTGTTCTCACACAAGGGACCTAATGACACATGAATGTCACTGTACTGGTCCCTGTGTCTAGACACATGATCCTAGCCAAAGGCCAGATAAGGGCGTTGGTCCCCGCCCATACCCGGCTCTGGTTAAGACCACATGTCCCAACACAAGAAGACCCAATGACAACATGTGTCATTGTAGTGATCTTCTGTGTTTTCACACAAAGGGCCTCAGGACATAAATGTCACTACTGTTCCCTGTGTGTAGACACATGATCCCAGCCAAAAGTAAGATATTAGGGCGTTGGGTTTCACAGCGGTATTTGCGCTGTACATAAGGCTTTTCGAATCGCTTTTTTTTTCCTTGCATGAGGTCGCATATTTTTTCCTCGCATGAGGTCGCATTGGTACCCACCCCAAACCCGGCCCTGGTCAAGACCACATGTCCCAACACAAGAAGACCCAATGACAAACTGTGTCACTGTAGTGAACCTCTGTGTTCTCACACAATGGACCTAATGACACATGAATGTCACTGTACCGGTCCCTGTGTCTAGACACATGATCCCAGCCAAAGGCCAGATATTAGGCCGTGGGGTTTTTACAGCATTATTCATGCTGAGTTTTTCGAATCGCTTTTTTTTTTTTCCTCGCTTGAGGTCGCATATTTTTTCCTCGCATGAGGTCGCATTGTCCCCGCCCCAAACCCGGCCCTGGTCAAGACCACATGTCCCAACACAAGAAGACCCAATGACAAACTGTGTCACTGTAGTGATCCTCTGTGTTCTCACACAAGGGACCTAATGACACATGAATGTCACTGTACCGGTCCCTGTGTCTAGACACATGATCCCAGCCAAAGGCCGGATAGCAGCATTATTCATGCTGATTTTTTCGAATCGCTTTTTTTTTCCTCGCTTGAGGTCGCATATTTTTTCCTCGCATGAGGTCGCATTGTCCCCGCCCCAAACCCGGCCCTGGTCAAGACCACATGTCCCAACACAAGAAGACCCAATGACAAACTGTGTCACTGTAGTGATCCTCTGTGTTCTCACACAAGGGACCTAATGACACATGAATGTCACTGTACTGGTCCCTGTGTCTAGACACATGATCCTAGCCAAAGGCCAGATAAGGGCGTTGGTCCCCGCCCATACCCGGCTCTGGTTAAGACCACATGTCCCAACACAAGAAGACCCAATGACAACATGTGTCATTGTAGTGATCTTCTGTGTTTTCACACAAAGGGCCTCAGGACATAAATGTCACTACTGTTCCCTGTGTGTAGACACATGATCCCAGCCAAAAGTAAGATATTAGGGCGTTGGGTTTCACAGCGGTATTTGCGCTGTACATAAGGCTTTTCGAATCGCTTTTTTTTTTTCCTTGCATGAGGTCGCATATTTTTTCCTCGCATGAGGTCGCATTGTCCCCGCCCCAAACCCGGCCCTGGTCAAGACCACATGTCCCAACACAAGAAGACCCAATGACAAACTGTGTCACTGTAGTGATCCTCTGTGTTCTCACACAAGGGACCTAATGACACATGAATGTCACTGTACCGGTCCCTGTGTCTAGACACATGATCCCAGCCAAAGGCCAGATATTAGGCCGTGGGGTTTTTACAGCATTATTCATGCTGAGTTTTTCGAATCGCTTTTTTTTTTTCCTCGCTTGAGGTCGCATATTTTTTCCTCGCATGAGGTCGCATTGTCCCCGCCCCAAACCCGGCCCTGGTCAAGACCACATGTCCCAACACAAGAAGACCCAATGACAAACTGTGTCACTGTAGTGATCCTCTGTGTTCTCACACAAGGGACCTAATGACACATGAATGTCACTGTACCGGTCCCTGTGTCTAGACACATGATCCCAGCCAAAAGCCGGATATTAGGCCATTGGGAGTTTTTGCAGCATTATTCATGCTGATTTTTTCGAATCTTTTTTTTTTTTTCCTAGCTTGAGGTCGCATATTTTTTCCTCGCATGAGGTCGCATTGTCCCCGCCCCAAACCCGGCCCTGGTCAAGACCACATGTCCCAAGACAAGAAGACCCAATGACAAATTGTGTCACTGTAGTGATCCTCTGTGTTCTCACACAAGGGACCTAATGACACATGAATGTCACTGTACTGGTCCCTGTGTCTAGACACATGATCCTAGCCAAAGGCCAGATAAGGGCGTTGGTCCCCGCCCATACCCGGCTCTGGTTAAGACCACATGTCCCAACACAAGAAGACCCAATGACAACATGTGTCATTGTAGTGATCTTCTGTGTTTTCACACAAAGGGCCTCAGGACATAAATGTCACTACTGTTCCCTGTGTGTAGACACATGATCCCAGCCAAAAGTAAGATATTAGGGCGTTGGGTTTCACAGCGGTATTTGCGCTGTACATAAGGCTTTTCGAATCGCTTTTTTTTTCCTTGCATGAGGTCGCATATTTTTTCCTCGCATGAGGTCGCATTGGTACCCACCCCAAACCCGGCCCTGGTCAAGACCACATGTCCCAACACAAGAAGACCCAATGACAAACTGTGTCACTGTAGTGATCCTCTGTGTTCTCACACAAGAGACCTAATGACACATGAATGTCATTGTACCTATTCCCGTGTCTAGACACATGATCCCAGCCAAAAGCCAGATTTTAGGCCGTGGGGTTTTTACAGCATTATTCATGCTGAGTTTTTCGAATCTTTTTTTTTTTTTTTTCCTCGCTTGAGGTCGCATTATCCCCGCCCAAACCCGGCTCTGGTCAAGACCACATGTCCTAACACTAGAAGACCCAATGACAACATGTGTCCCCGTAGTGATCTTCTGTGTTCTCACACAAGAGACCTAATGACACATGAATGTCACTGTACCGGTCCCCGTGTCTAGACACATGATCCCAGCCAAAAGCCAGATTTTAGGCCGTGGGGTTTTTACAGCATTATTCATGCTGAGTTTTTCGAATATTTTTTTTTCTTTTCTTTTTTTTCCTCGCTTGAGGTCGCATTATCCCCGCCCAAACCCGGCTCTGGTCAAGACCACATGTCCCAACACTAGAAGAACCAATGACAACATGTGTCACCGTAGTGATCTTCTGTGTTCTCACTTTTTTTTTTTCCCTCGCTTGAGGTCGCATATTTTTTTCCTCGCATGAGGTCGCATTAGTACCCGCCCAAACCCGGCCCCGGTCAAGACCACATGTCCCAACACAAGAAGACCCAATGACAAACTGTGTCACTGTAGTGATCTTCTGTGTTCTCACACAAGAGACCTAATGACACATGAATGTCACTGTACCGGTCCCCGTGTCTAGACACATGATCCCAGCCAAAAGCCAGATTTTAGGCCGTGGGGTTTTTACAGCATTATTCATGCTGAGTTTTTCGAATCTTTTTTTTTTTCTTTTCCTCGCTTGAGGTCGCATATTTTTTTCCTCGCATGAGGTCGCATTAGTACCCGCCCAAACCCGGCCCCGGTCAAGACCACATGTCCCAACACAAGAAGACCCAATGACAAACTGTGTCACCAGTGATCCTCTGTGTTCTCACACAACGGACCTAATGACACATGAATGTCACTGTACCGGTCCCTGTGTCTAGACACATGATCCCAGCCAAAAGCCAGATTTTAGGCCGTGGGGTTTTTACAGCATTATTCATGCTTTTTTTTTTTTCGAATTTTTTCTTTTTTTTTTTTTTTCTTTTCCTCGCTTGAGGTCGCATATTTTTTCCTCGCATGAGGTCGCATTGTCCCCGCCCACACCCGGCCCTGGTCAAGACCACATGTCCCAACACAAGAAGACCCAATGACAAACTGTGTCACTGTAGTGATCTTCTGTGTTCTCACACAAGAAACCTAATGACACATGAATGTCACTGTATTGGTCCCTGTGTGTAGACACATGATCCCAGCCAAAAGCCAGATTTTAGGCCGTGGGGTTTTTACAGCATTATTCATGCTGAGTTTTTCGAATCGCACGTCTGCGAGAGCAAAGCTGGACCTTAAAGCTGTAAGTTCCATTGAGAGTGGCAGAGCATATAAGTGTTCACTACTTTAACATGTACATCAAACTCCAAATTATTTAAAGTCTTTTTACTCTAAACATAAAACACACAATAAAATTTTAACAATATAAAAAATGTACTAATAAAAATAAGTGAATTGTTTATGCCTTTTATAATTTTGTCTAAAAAATTCAAAGATTTAAAAAAGTAATGAAAATATGTTATTTATTATGATTTTTGTTAATAATAAGATTGTTCCCCTTTGGAAGAAAATAGGATGCTTTCCCCTAACTTCTCTGTCTATGCTGTTTAAAGTATCACTTGCTTAAGTTTTTGTATTTTCTTTTTGTTTCATTCATTTCTAAGGTTCGACATCCGGTCAAAACCTGACAAGAGCTTTGATATCTCAGTTATAAGCGGGGTACATTGTGCACATTTTTATTACATTTTGCTGTGCTGTTATTTCTGTCCTTTTTTTTTAATTATGTGGGGGGAGGGACTTTTATACTAGCCATGAAAAGGTCTATTTCTGTGAAGGACCGCTAGTTGTCTGTCTGACCGTCACGTCGTAAGGTTTATTCCAGTGTTTCTGCTTGTTCAATCCATATACTTATTTATTTATATTTTTTAAGTGTAATGATTTTACCTCTATATCTATTATTGATAGTGTGCCGACGTGTCGTTAAAAGTATTACTAGCTGAAATGAAGATCCATGTGTGTTTTTCGTTTCCTCTTGTGTCTACCGATAGTGTGGTCTTCCTTAACTCCAGCTGATTTATGACTTTATCAATGATGTTTTGACGTATGGTGTCTAAAATTGCAATAAGTAATTATTCCTTTGGATTGTTTAATTGTTTCACTGTGTTGTTTTATTTGATATGTCAATGATAAACTGTCTGTCTTGTTCTACGATTTTGGTTCGTTCTTGGTGGAATGTCTGCTTTATTTTTCTACCCGTATTTATGTAACTGTAATCTCTGTATTCAGTTGTCGGAGTTGGGGTTTGATGTGTAGTTTCTGCTTACTTGAAATCGTATTTGTTGTCAAACTATTTATTGTTTTAGGTAATGGTTTCAACAATCCTTCTCATACCACTATGACAAATATTAATAATCTCAAAAAACCTATGTGACAGCGTTGTAATTCTGCTCCAATCAGTCCATCTGCAGTTCTATCAGTATTACTAATCTATCGCAGTTAGCTCGTCTATAGCTCTATAAGCAATACTAATATATCCCAGTCCGCTCATATGTAGGTCTTTGAACGTTACAAATATATCCCAGTCCGCTCATCTGTAGGTCTTTGAACGTTACAAATATATCCCAGTCCGCTCATCTGTAGATCTTTGAACGTTACAAATATGTCCCAGTTGGCTCGTTTGTAGGTCTGTAAAATTACACATTTATCCCAGTTAGATCATCTGTAGTTCTGTAAACATTACAAATCATTCCCAGTTAGAAGCCACCGAGTCTATAATTATCAGAGAGGCAAGACAGAATTACAAACCGTGTTGAACTGAAGAACTACAAAAGCTTGAGGATGAACTACGCAACAGAGAGAGAAGAAACAACCGAAGACAATCACAATCACTAAGTCACATGCGAAATCTGATTTCGTTATGCCTTGTCACAGTTTTGTAAAAGGGGTTCGGGAGGTAGCATTTTGTTGTTGTTGAAAGAACAACACCATAATTATGAAAACAAATAATACATTAAATAAAAGCTTTTAATTTTATGCATTAACTATTTCCAGTCAACCTACCAAATAATATAAGTATGTATAAACAAATAAAACGGTATTGAATCAGTTTTACAAATAAACAGTGCACAGGAAACAATGGACGATTCGGGTTTTAACCTGTGTCAGCCATAGTTACAAACAGGCAACAAGCACAAGAAATATAGATTATAGACTACAAATACGTAATATATATAAACACAGATGAACAGCAATAATAAAGCAAAGAAACTACAAAATCAAAAAGAATTAATAAATACAAGAAATTCAACAATCAACGAAAATCAAAAGAAGAAAATGGAATAAAAAGTCCTGCTATAAAACTCTCCGCTGAAAGAATCGGTCACACAATGAAAAATTGTCTCAATGGCGTCCCATAGAGATGAATCAAAGCCTAAATAAATCAAAATTTATTTACCTACAAATAATATAAGTTCATCATGTACATTATATGCATGTTATAACATTTGAATGTTTTTTATTGTATTTTATCAATATGTTTAAAAAAAAACATTTCCACCCGCTACGAGTTATAAAGTAGTAAATACTTGGGAGGATAGGATGATTCGCTTGTATAGCTAGGCGGTGTTGTCGTACGGAAGGACCGGGGTTCGAATCCTTGGTAAGCCACTCACGTCTGTTGTTTTTCTGTTGTCTAGTGTTCTACTTCTTTATTTCTTACGAATGCCTGAAAACATACCTTTATGTTTGTCTAATATTTATTTATATGGTCTGTCACTCTAAATGCTATAGTGCGTTTCACAATGTTTGTCGCTGTTTAATATTCAATATCTCTGAAACCACTTGATCGTAATTGTTGCAACTTTGCATATGACTTAATGATCGCTATGTCCCAATGGGGGCATTTTTTTCCTCGTTTACAAACTTATGGTTTTAAATTTTCTTTATTTAAAGTATACAAAATCGACCACCTCCTAGTCAAACCATGTATTGAGAGGGCTTACCCCTTCATATTTGTGAACTATTTCGATTTAACATCTTGAACGCATTTCAAATGATTTTCCCGTTGTATCAGCTCACTACCGCACTCTTTTGCACCTTACATTGATCCTTCCGGTGTGTTCAGTTACCTTTCTACTGATTGTGTATTACAGTGCATAGGCGTATCTTGCGGTATACTAGGTCTGTAATAAAATGGGTGTGAAAGTCACGTTCCTTACACTGCATACAATAGCAGTGAAGATGTATAAATATTTCTGCAGAGAAGCTAAGCGTGGTAAACTGTATCGGAGTCTCTCAAATCCTGAAAAGAGAACTATTCACGCTTTGGGTTTAAGTAAACGCTCATTTTATCAATTACTCATAGCTAATGGAATTCTCCTGCCATCAATGGTACCTATACCTTGTAGCGGTATGGCAGCTTGCGTACCCTGACAAGCCTCAGAGCTATGCCAGTGGGAGTTTTACTCCTGGTAGGTTCAACCAAGCTGGACTGGTCTGTGTGGGTAGGGATCAGACAAAAGCTGGTACCCTGGTCCTCCAGGTTGGGGGTTTTAGCACAGGGCTGACACCCCTGTCTGTGTAAAAAAACAATGAAGTTACGGAAACAATAATAAATGAACAAACTTTGCTGCGGGATGGACATTCGGAGTCTGTGGCTCGTATGACTGTCAGTGGTGAAAGCCGAAAGGAAGCCACTGACATGAAAACGGATGTCCTGACCGCAAAACAGGATACAAGAATAGGTTTTTGGAATGTCAGGACAATGTACGAGACAGGTAAACTAAGACAGGTCACGGCATAAATGAGAAACTATAGGTTACACATTCTAGGGATAAGCGATAGCAGATGGACAGGGGCAGGAAAAGTTAAAACAGCAACAGGAGAAACAGTACTTTACTCTGGAAGAGAGGATGGACAACACAATGAAGGTGTAGCCATTATTCTACAGAAAGGAATAGAAAGGACATTACTGGAATGGAAACCCATCAACAACAGACTGATAAGATTAAGATTGAGAGGGAGATTCACCAACACTACAATAATACAATGCTACGCACCAACGAATGATAGCGATGAGGAGGTCAAGGATGAATTATATCAACAACTGCAGAAATAAATGGAAGGCACACCTAGATATGATCTTGTTATAGTAATGGGAGACCTCAATGCGAAAGTTGGTACACACAATACATATAATGAAAGAACAATGGGGAAATGTGGCAGCGGAACAGCAAATGAAAATGGGAATAAACTAATAAGTTTCTGTAGCATTAATAACCTGGTCATTGGAGGAACACTCTTCCCACATAAAGAAATTCACAAATTAACATGGGAATCACCAAATGGTCGGGACAGAAACCAGATAGACCACATCATGGTTAACGGTAGATGGAGACATGCATTACAAGATGGGAAGGTAAGAAGAGGTGCAGATGTGGGAAGCGATCACCATTTAGTAGTAGCAAAACTGAAAGTGAAACTAAGAAGGGCTGCACCAACTGTAACTACACAGAAAAGGTTTGCCATCAGCAAATTGAAGGACTCCCTTACCAGAAAAACTTTTGCGGCCGACATAAAGAAACGATATCAATTTGCCAAAAGTCAGGAAAAGACATTGACTGATGATATAGACCAGAATTTCAACACCATTTCAACAATATTCAAAAAAAGCAGCAAATCATGCTTGGGATTCCAGGAAAGGAAGAAGCAAGACTGGATAACACCAAAAACTTTAAACACCATAACGATGAGAAAGGAAATGAAAAGAAAGAAAACAGAAGCGAAGTCCCCCAGGCTAAAGCAACTATATAGCGAACAGTACAATCAGCTGGACAAGGAAGTTAAACGCCAAACCCGAGCCAACAAAAGGAATTTCCTAGACGATCTTGCAAGACAGGCAGAGGAGGCAGCACTGAGAAATGAACAAAGCACAGTATACAAAATAACTAAATTCATCAGCGGAAAACGAGGTGCAAACAATATTACATTAGTAAGAGATAAGCAAGGTAATCTCATCACGACAGCAGAGGGACAAGAAACAAGATGGGCAGAGCACTTCAGAGAAACTCTGAACAAGGAACCACCAGAGACACAATTGAATGTTCCTGAAGCTGAAAACGATCTAGATGTGAATACAGACATTCCACGAAAAGAAGAAATCATCACAGCAATCAAAGGGTTAAAGAACGGCAAAGCTCGGGGCCATGATAACTTAAATGCAGAGCTATTTAAGACAGATCCTGAGCTAGCAGCAGAACTATTAGAACCACTATTTGCACAAGTCTGGAAAACGGGGACAACACCATCAGAGTGGAACAAAGGAATAATTGTCAAATTGCCCAAGAAGGGAGATCTTGCAGACTGCAATAATTGGAGAGGAATCACTCTTCTCTCAGTTCCCAGCAAAATACTAGGCAGGATAATTATACAGAGAATTTCAAAGGCAGTATATCACAAACTGAGGAAAGAACAAGCAGGATTTAGAAAGAACAGGAGATGTATAGATCATATATTCACTCTCAGGAACATTATAGAGCAGTGCTCAGAATGGCAAAGACAGCTTTACATCAATTTCGTTGATTTTGAAAAGGCTTTTGACAGCATACATAGGGACAGTTTATGGAAAATACTGAGGGCTTATGGAATTCCAAGCTGCATAGTGTCAATCATAAAAAGCCTCTATGCAAACTTTACGTGCAGTGTTGGGCAGAGCAACCTAACCTTTGAGGTGAAGACAGGAGTACGACAGGGATGCCCCTTATCAACCACTCTTTTTTTAACAGTCATAGACTGGGTGATGCGCCAGACAACAGAGGGCAGTCAAAGAGGAATATGATGGACAACATTTTCTACATTGGAAGATCTGGAATATGCAGATGACATTGCACTGCTAGCACATTCACATCAACACATCCAGGAAAAAAACGGATAGACTTAATAAGTTTAGCCAGCAGGTGGGCTTGAACATCAATTTAAAGAAGTCTGAGGTCATGACGCTCAATGTGAGCAACCCTGAGCCCATATCAGTAAGGAATAAGCAATTGGTACAGACAGATACCTTCACATACCTAGGAAGCATAGTAACACCAGACGGCGGGGCAGGCAAAGACATCAACATCAGAATGAATAAGGCAAGAACAGCCTTCTTTAGCCTAAACAACATCTGGAAGTCCTCCCAATACAGAACAAGCACAAAATTAAGATTATATCAGAGCTGTGTGCTTTCTGTGCTTCTCTATGGTGCGGAATGCTGGAAAGTTACAGAGAAGGAAATGTCGAAATTGTCCTCTTTTCACACAACATGCCTAAGGAAAATTCACCGAATCTTTTGGCCGAATATCATCACTAACCAAGATCTGCTTACTCGTAGCAAGCAAGAGGACATGCACACCATCATAGCTGGCAGACGCTGGAACTGGGTTGGTCATGTTCTCAGAAGAGACCCCGATGCCATCACAAGAACAGCTATGCTTTGGACCCCTGAAGGAAAACGAAAGAGAGGCCGACCAAAAACAACCTGGCGGATGACTGTGGAGGCTGAGATGCAAAGAATGAACCAGAGTTGGGGCACTGTACGAAGGATGGCCACCGACCGAGCAAAGTGAAATCAATTTGTTGTTGCCCCACAAGACGCCACTAGGCGTGATGGCCACTGACTGCTTTGACGGTCAGCGGCTAAGGATCAAAGAAGAAGAAGAAGAAAAATGGAATGCTCAGTTCAATCAATACCAGGACGCAAGGAAGAAAGGAAGTAGTAGATAGTTGTGATTAGAAGAGAGATTTGTAGAATGTTTAATTCCAAAGAAACTGTGTGACTAAGAAAACTGAAAATTCGGCTGAGAACACACAATGACATTGATGTGTCGAAATCAACATTATGGAGAACTGTTAGAAGCATTGGCTTTACGTTTAGGAAGTACGCTAGTGGAAGAAACGTCATCTGCGAGAAGCCGCACTTAGTATCTATGAAAAGTAAATATTTACGTGAAGTACGGGAAATGCGTAATAAAGATTAAGATATTGTGTATTTGGATGAAACTTGGATCAATGCTCACCACACAAGTGAAAAGGAATGGCAGTTATCAGATGGAACGATTAAAAGATGTGTACCCAGTGGAAAAGGACAACGTCTGATAATGGCACATGCAGGCAGCAGACATAATGGGCTAGTGAAAAATGCTGAACTTATTTTCACTTCCAATTATACGGACAACCGGGACTATCATACCGAGATGAACGGTAACATATTTAAAGAGAGGATTGAAAATACTCTTCTTCCGTCCCTAGGCAGACCATCCTGTCTGATAATGGACAACGCATCATACCACAACGCTGTGGCAGAAGAAGACAAAATCCCGACTTCTTCGAGTACAAAAGATGCTATAAAGATTTGGCTCAAAAAAGAAGACATTCCATTTAACGAGGGGTTTCTGAAACCTGAATTACTGTCCCTTTTTAAGAAATCACAAAAGACCAAGATCTTCCATATAGACAAGTTGATTCAACATCATGATCATATGTGTTTGAGACTGCCACCTTATCATTCACATTTAAACCCAATTGAACTCGTTTGGGCAAAAGTTAAAGGACAGGTGGCAGCTGAAAATAAAACTTTCAAACTATGCAATATGAAAGAACTAACATATGCCGCCTGTTACGACATGGTTTTTAACAATGTCGTCTGCTACATTGTGAGCACTTGTAGGATTGCACATTGGATGCTTGAGATGTTTGTTAAAAGACAGAATGGTTTTCACGCTTCGCGGTATTTAGTGAACGCGAAGTATATAGTAACTTGATGACGTGTCAAGATTGTTATGGTCCCGCTTGACTACAAGTCACGGTCACCCACTTTTGATATAAGCTCCGAGCGAGACGGACGCAATTCTGTTCAACTCCCAAATTATTGATAGTGCAAGTATTCTCGTTATAAAAATGTTGGCTACAAGGTCAGGCCTAATTATATGTGAGGTACGGATGGTTAAAGAGAAAACCCAGGAATTATTGAAGTCCAAAATACGGGAGTATTTCTGATCATGTGTTTATGATCTATAGTTGCAGACGGGCGAGTCTCATTTTCGGTTGCTGCCTTGGCGTAACGCGTATACACAGCTCACCACGTTCTGACGACGATTAATTATTGTTCTATAATTGTGGACTGGACTTGCACTGAGTGGAAATGATTTATATCAATGAATATATTAACAATGCCATAATATATGATGTATTCGTGATTTTTCATGTAATAAATTTGTCAGATGGACTCAAAAGAGAATTGGGATTATCAACTGATTTGATTGATTGATCCACAAGTTGGCGGAATGTATTAACGCATTATGTTTTCATCCTATGATTCTGTTTAAGCACGATACTGCTCTTCAAAGAACAATAATATTGATGAACTTGTAAACAGGGTTCGGAAGGGAAAAACCAAACGATGACACTCAATTTATTAATCAAATACCCTGCTCAAATAAGACACATCTTCAGCCGAGGATATACCCATACGCCCGTAACAGTGGCGTAACACCGCCCTCTCGCAGATAGATAAAGATTATTGGTGTAAATGTGAAGACCATGTCTTAAAAGAGGAAAATGACTATTGGAAAAAAGATGGACTGTCGTTCATTCAGCCGAGAATAGTCAGCAATATGTTAGACTCGTCTGACTCGAATAAGTGTGTAAATACCTTATATGTTATATATGTTTTCTCCTCCAACTATGTGTATATGTAAACCAATTCATTTCCTTTTTATCTCCGCGATTTCACTACTATTTTTAACATACACAGTACTTTCACCTCTTCATGCATCCATTCACTTTTTAGTATAAAAAGTAACATTTACAACGAATAGGCGTTATTTTTCTCTCAAATATTTCGAAGAAATAAAAAAGAACCTGACGTAGTAATCAGTTAACAAACCCCTCTAACATTCGAATTGTATAGACGCCTATGCCGAAAATACGCAACTTCCTTCATTTACGGTAAATTATTTTCTTCCAGAACAAAAAAATTACTTCGTTAAAAAAGATCAAAGGAATTAGCCGTTGCAAGAAAAGCACACTACCTACAACATTTAATTTTATAAAACCTTTGGGACATTGAAAATATAAGACTACATGCAAAAAATCATGTTTATCAGTGCAAGGAATATGGAGATATTTGAAGTCAATCGTCGACCGACCTTTTTGAAACGCACTATAGTATAAAGTTACCCTCGCACTGATATCGTAGAATTGCGCACCAAAATGTGTCGTCAGTGCTGAAAAGTGCTCTTCGTCAAATCAGTAACATAATATATTAAATTTTAAAAAAAGATATTCCAGAAACGTATGTTTACGACAAGCGCTCTTATTTATACGCACAGACATAAATATTATAATGGGAGAGAAACAGTCGTTATAGAAAAACACGACCTTAAACATTAGGATGTAAATAATGTTGGTTGATGTATATCTTAAGTATGACTTTCGCTATTCTCGATAAACTAGTAGAAGATTGGTATACTTTAAATATAATAAAAACCTATCCAGCCTTCGGTGAAGCGAAAGTCCTTCTCAGGCCTTGTAAATAATTCGCAATTAAGCTATTAGCTCTTTTCAGATATGGATTGTAAGGCTTTGTATCATACGGCTTTACAGTGTCTATGTGGTTAATGATCTATCATGTACTTTTGTCTACATTATCTTACCTTTTGTCTATATGTAACTGCTGACTTATAATGTGCGACATGAGTTATGATGACTTTATGACCCATGTATGTAAACAGACATATGAGCACATCATTCACATACACATACTGAAGACATAGACACACATTACGAAATGTGGTATTTATTGGACAAGCACCATACACTTGGCTTGTCATGTTACAGGTTTCAATCCCTGTTGTGGATCCAGTAGTATCTGGCTTTGCATTGTGTCTAATGAACCAGGAGCAAACATCTGATTGACTTGGACCACCACTGCTAACTGGCCTCCACGTAGTGCTGGTAAACTGTTAGCCGGATTGGCAAAGATTGTCAATAAACTTTACTCTTAGCTGGCGTTATTATTGCAGCTTTAATCATTACAGAGCGTAAGGTACATGTGTGAGTTCCGATTCTAATATATATAGTTCTATCCATACCTGATAACTGTGGTGGATTTGGTGTTATAGATGTTATTATTTAATATTATTTGTCTACCAAGTGAGGTCAGCTGTGTAGGCCCCTGAGTTTAGTAGTTGATGGTTAAGTATTTTTAGGGAACCTAGCTGCTACAACCCTATGATCTCACTTGGCTCTAGATTTTTATTTATTAGTTATGTGACTACGTCTAAGTGTCTAGGGTAATGAAGATATAATGCAGTGTAAGACAAATCAATACAAATACACTTTAATTCTATCACATAAATAGGACTGGGTCAATACAACAACCACATACAGACTAACACTCTATGATATATCTTATAGAAGTCTGTGGCTGAATATTATGTAATATGCTATATTACAATTTTATTTGCCCTGATTCAGAATTTTCTGAGTCAGGACCAACAACAAAATGAAAATTATGGTTTTATTTACATACAATTAAATACCACAATGGATCTTCTGTCCATATAAAGCAATATTACAATCTAATTTTATTTAGGTATTACTACAGACTAAGTTAACACTGGTAATTAATGGTGGGTTGGGGTATTTTCATCACACCCTCTCTTTTCTCTATCTCTTGTGGAATATTTATTCAACAGTAAATTATTTTATTTATTAAGTTTTAATATAAGTGGGAAACTCTTAGTGCCGACACAATGGCACTTATCTTCCGTTGGTAGTAGTTACGATGCTGACAATCTCCTATATTTCATGGGTTGATTCGTGATAGACAGCGTGTACCAGCAAAAATTTCAACCGAATGACCAACCCATTTCAACCATTTTCATCTGAGATAACAACTCATACCAGTGCTCCTATTCTTCTCCCTAATGGCTACAACGCCTCTGACACTTCAACAATGATCCTCTCCCATAGGATAATGTGGGTTAGCCTTCCCACTGTTAGCTGTGGAAATCATTTGAAGTTATACAACTCATGTCAGTTTTACTGCGTGTGAGCAACCCCACAGGCCCTGCATAAGTCTGCTATGGGACCTATGTACATAGTCGCAAAACATTCCCAATAAAGCAGTATCTTATACATCAAATTTTTGTAATAACAAGGTTAATAAAGTCGTTCTTACCACAATTCAATGGAAATATCACAAACATACGTTGACTGGCATTAGCATTTATATATAAGTTCAGCTTTGCCCTCGTCCAGACTGCCAAGATTTTTTTATTTTATTTCACTCTTAGCACTGCTGTTCTTAACGCAGCTTGCATACTAACAATTTTGTATCAAATGCCGACAAGCCTTGGAAGCTTTTTGCCAATATCACTAGACTGGCCCAATCACAGCGAGGTCTAGCTATTCAATTAAAATTTGAAAAAACAAAACTCCAAACATACTAGGAGTGAGTCTGCAAAATATATTTAGCTTTTGGGCCAACCAATCTCTCCTTCCTATACTCCTATACTAACCAATCGGATTTGAATCACTCTAATGCTTCTTTTTAAAACTTGCGTCCCCAAATAATGTTATAAATAGAATGAGCAAAAACAACAGTTTGTCCGTCTTCCCGTTCGTAGATATGTAGTATTATTTATATATCTTGGTTAATAATTGGGCTACTATGTATATTAAAACATATTATTGCTCAGGAGACTCTAAGTTATCCATATATTTGATTTTTATGGCCATATTATTTGTCGTTTGGATTTTCATATTCGTCACTGTTAGTCGTCAATTACCTCGTATATACTTTTCCATAAGTCGGCCATCTTTCCCTCCTTCTCTATCATTTTTATTCAAAATAAAACAACTTGTTTGGGTTACGTCAGAAATACATTACTAGGCAGGAATTGAGAACTGACTGTGTGTGTATATACATTTCAACTGCGAGAATATAATACGATGCATGCCTGGCTTTGCGTCTTGTTTTTCAAATCTGCTAAAGGCAATACTGTCGCGCTCTCATTACAATTTGGCGTTTCAAAACCCAAACGCGTGACAATGGTAGCATTTCTTCTGTCGCTCCTTCATCCACCTCCCTTCTTCTCTCTCTAGGTCTTGGAACAAATACTCCTTGACCCTGCAAAATGTTATATTTAATTATCAAGGACGAACTAGGAAAGCGTGTAAGATTTGACGGCGAGATTATTTTCTAAGCATTACCACTGCACAAAATTCAGCGCTCTACTGGCGTAGAGACAACGATAGGCAATCACACAAGGGCGGGTTTATTTATTATCATAGGAGTAAACTCTTACTACTTATTACTTAATTTTGATTGACTTGTCTTCGACTTAAATATGTTAACATGGGCGGTCGGAGTGGCTAAGGGGTATGGTGTCCACATCGTATTCTAGAGGTGTCGGGTTCGATTCCCAGTTGAGGGAATATAATTTATGGAAACATTTTTCAGAACCAGTGGTCCTAATGATGTCATACTCCCTTCCCCTCCCCCCCCCTTCTTCCCCTGGTCTCCTAGGTAGTGACATCGGATTCCTAGCCTTCTCGGATAAGGGCGAAAAAAAAGAAGGTCCCGTGTGCAAATTGCGCACGATAAAAATTCCACCACAGTTGGAAATCGTAAAGAGTAGGCAATATAACCGCTTCACTGGCAAAATTTAATAATTAAAATCCTACCCACCACAACAATATTTATAGAATGTGTTATTTCTACCTACAAACATTGGGATTCTCGCCGGTGCATCGTAGTTCGTGCACTGTGCTAATATTCTCCTTGTGTGATCTAAGGGTGGAGATCGGAGCACTGATGGAGTTGTTCGTGTGCAATGAAGACATTCCTTAAAAAGCAAACCAAATGTCAACATGACATATCTGTGCAGTGTGCTATTTTAATTTTGTTGAATAACAATAGCTGAATTGTTCCAATCATTGTATCCACACGTTGTCAATCTGGTTGACTATGCATTAGAAAAAGAATACAAACGAAGCAGTACACTGATCTCGTCGTTCGCGAATAAAGTAGCCAGTGTCGGCCATGCTGTTCACCAATTGCTTTTGTGCCGTTAAACGGGCTTTTATTCCTATTTTTGCCATTTTGTTATAATCGACGTGATAATTCAAATGGACTTGAATTAGTTTAACCGTTTTCTGGTCCGTGATCAATCCAGTATGAAACAACTTCTGCTCCTAAGTTAACCCACAATCCCGGATCGTTTGACCAATTATTAATGGCCTGGATCCTATCAGCAGTAGTACTTGATTTCTTTAAATTCCTATGAGGCTCTCTAGAATTGAAGCACTATTTGTCAATTGACATCACTGCCTAGAGTAATCTTGAAGGAAAGGTGGACACATGTGAAGACAACTCAGTAGAAACTCTGAATTGTTGCCACTGTTGGACCATCAATGCAGAGCAAGGGCAGTAAATCACGTGAACCACAGCTGTGGATATTATGATAAATAACGAAATACTCGCGGGAGGGAAGCGAGATACGGTTTCTTAGAAGAACAGTAACAATTCATTGACAGCCTAGATAACAAACGAAGGAAGTTTGAGCGGTGTGCATGAATGTTGTTACTTTATGGTGAAATTTGGAATAATTGAGGGATGTAGCGTGCGTGACGGAAACTGAAGAAAGCAAGTACAGGATACGTAGAAACGCTTGAAAATAAGAAAAACAATCAGTAAATAGATCAGAATATACACTAAGACACCCTAATATAACCAACATATCCATGCACATTGTTAATTGTTGAAAGTGACGCGTTGCGTGCAATCGTACCAAAAGTTTAATTAAACCAAAAATAATTACAACTCACTTCAAAATATTCACAATCTATCAACGTGCAGCTATCACAAAAAATCGGTTATCACCAATCTGTAAAGTGCTTTGTGTTACAAAACATTCCATATTGATTCACAAAATCCCGCGATGACTACCATTATTTTAATTGGCGGGTCGGGAGAAGGAATGAAACAGTGTAAATGTCTTCGGATTATACTTGATAACGTCTTCTGTCTCTTGTCTTGGTGGTGCACTCTGATATACTCTTTCCTGTCCATCTCTTGATGTTATCTTCCCACTTATAGCGCTGTCTTCCCCTTGCACGTTTGCCTTCAGCTCTCCCTTCTGTTATGGTCTTCTGCAAGGTGTTATGCCTTTTTTATGTGGCCAAAGTATTTTAGCTGCCGAACTTTGACCTCCCTCATTAGTTCTCTTTTCATACCTAGATTTTCTAGGACCTCTTTATTTGTTTTCATCTCTTTCCATGAGATACGCCCCATTCTTCTATATATCCACATTTCAAGAGCCTCAATTCTTTCTTCCAAATGCTTATTCATCGTCCATGTTTCTGCACCATACAGAAATGCAGAATATATATATAACACTTTATGATTCTCAGTTTTAATTTGTGAGATAACTGTTTAGATGTCAGTATATGTTTCATGTTGTTGAATGTAGCTTTGGCCATTCCTATTCTCTTCTTGATTTCTGTTTCACATCTGCCATCTTCTGTTATTATATGACCAAGATATACGTAGCTTTTGACTTGTTCCAGGATTTTCCCATTTACGCTTATCTTTAATGTGGGTTTATCGTCTGTTTTGCTAATTATCATAGTTTTTGTTTTCTCAATATTAATGTCGAGTCCATATTCATGACTTATACTGTTCACTTGCTTCACTAGTTCTTGTAATTCCTGTTCGCTTTCAGCTAACAACACGGTATCATCTGCATATCTAAGGTTGTTTATTGACCTTCCACTGATGTTCAGTCCTGGTATTTCCTGTATCTGTTTGAAATTTTTTTCGGTGTATAAATTAAATAGGCAGGGGGACAGCACACAACCTTGTCTGACACCTTTTTTTATGTCTATGTATGATGAATAATTCCTTCCAGATCTTACTGTGGCAGTTTGCTCCCAATAAAGGTTACTGAGTATTCTTATATCTTTGCCATCAATACCTATGTCTTCGAGGCATTCAATTATTTTCTCATGATGGACTCTGTCAAAAGCCTTCTTATAGTCAATGAAGCACATGTACATACTTTTTTGGACCTCTGTATATTTTTCTGCTAATATTCTTAGGCAAAATATTGCCTCTCTTGTTCCATTGTTCCGTCTAAAACTAAACTGTTCTTCTTGGATTTCGCTGTCTACCTTACGTTTTATTCTTTACTATATTATTTTGAGCAGTATCTTAATTGCATGACTCATCAGGTGATTGTTCTGAAGTCTGAACATTCTGTTGCATTTGGTTTTTTGGGCAATGTTATAAAAACTGAAGTCTTCATGTCGTGTGGTATATATCCTGTATTGTATATATCGTTGCATAGATCTGTGATTGTATCTATACCAAAGCTCTCCAGAGCTTCTATCATTTCAATGTTTATGTTATCCATGCCTGCTGATTTTCCTTTTTGTATCATATGTATGGCATTCTCTACTTCTGATCTGAGAATGTTTGGGCCTTCATTAGAATCTGGTGATGTTTTTTTTTTACCTCTGTTGTCCTCAAATAGTTCTTTTACGTATTCTGCCCATCTGTTTGATATGTCTTTCTCATCAAGTAATATTACACCATTTTTGTTCTTGATACAGCTTCCTCCTTGTGCAAACCGCGACCGATTTGATAATTTCTTTATTTCTTCATGCATATCTCTTGTCATGTGCTTTGCTTCCAAGTCTGCTATTTCCTTGCATTTTGTTTCTATCCACTGTTCTTTTGCTTGTCTACACATAGTACGTATTTCATTGTCTATTGTTTTATATTCTGGGGTGTTTTTTGCTTTCTTTCTTTCTGCCATTTTATTCAAGATGTCATCTGTCATCCAAATTTGATTTTTCTTAGACTCCTTTTTAGGTAAATTTGCATTTGCTGATTGTATGCTTGTTTTTAAGCATTCCCATTTTGCGGTTACTTTTTCTTCTGGGTTTTCTCTTCTATACTGCTCCATGCTTTCTGTCAATAACTGTTGATATTTATTTTTGACGTCGATTAAATATTTCTGTTTTATATCTGGTTGTTTCAGAGCTGATATTTCTATCTGGGGTTCCTCCTGTCTTCTGTTTCCTGCTCTTTTCAGCTTTATATTTACTTTGATGACAACTGGATTGTGATCTGAATTTATGTCGGCGCCAGGATGTGTCTTTGCACTTGTGACACTGTTCTTAAATCTATGTTTTATCATGATATAGTCAATCTGATTTCTTGTTACATCTCCTGGGCTTTTTCATGTGTATAATTTCCTTGGGTGGTGTTCAAAAAAGGTGTTACATATGACCAGCTGGTTTTCTTCACAGAACTGGATAAGTCTGTCTCCTCTATCATTTCTTGTCCCTAATCCATACTGTCCTACTATATTCTTGTATTTTCCTTTTCCTACTTTTGCATTCATATCACCCATTACTATCAACACATCTGTAGATTTGACTGGTTTAAGTGTGTGTTGTAGCTCTTCATAGTATTCTTCTATTTCTTCCTCGCTGTGATCTTTAGTTGGTGCATAAGTTTGTAAGATTGATATGTCGAATGGCTTTGCTCTCATCTTTAGTAACATCATTCTGTCATTGTGTGTCCAGTATCCACATACGTATTTTTCTAACTGCTTCTTTATCAACATTCCTACCCCTCTTTCGTGTTTTTCTCCTCCTGAGTGTACAAGCGTGTACTGGTCTCTTTTTATGTAGCCTGTATCCATTAGTCTTGCTTCTGCAACTCCCAGAATATCGAGTTTCATATCTGGTGCCTCTAATATAAGATTGTCAAGCTTTCCTTCTTCGTTTAGAGTTCTAACGTTCCATGTTCCTATTTTTAGGCTCCTCCTACTAGTTTTTAGGTGGTCTTTCTCAGAATGCTCCCTTTCAACAGAATTTAAGGAACACTCGTCATTATGTACTTCCTTACTCATTAGAGGAGTTGCCTCTTCCCTGTTAATTTGTACAGTAGATTCTTCCCCAGGGGACAGAGAGTTCTCTACATATCGGTTCTTATCTTGTTGTTGTGATCTCATTACGTTCTGTAGGAAGTACGTGGTAAGGCCCCAATCTCTTCCACGGTGGTTAGCCGTTGTCTTTTTCTAAGTCTGACACGCCTCTAGTGCGCCACACACTTTGCTGTTCCGCTTTGCGAGCCGTTGATCTTCTCAGATTCCTCCGCCTCCTTCACCGTCTCAGTCTTTGTGTACTAGTGATGGACATTCCCTTGAGTAAGATTACTCCTACTCCACTCATGTAGTTTAGCCAGTCAGCCAAGACTTTTGCCCGGGATGTGGCCACCGCCGTACACAAGCGGTATCCGTGGAGCCATACATGAGCTAGACAAAGAGAGGAGAACCAAATAGGATCCTGACTATCCTAAAAAGGACATGGCTGTCTCTCACCGTGAGGTACTATCCCTCTCTCTTTATCCTACATCCTGTCAACAATAGCTCCCTGTAAAGTAGTAAGGCAGTTTTTCTCACTGTCTTCTGCCCTTAGAAGTATGTGAGATCCAAACGGATTCCCAGAGATTACTTCGCATGAAACCCTGTTTCCACTAAAAACATCAACTTTGCTTTCCCCTGAGGGAGTTAATGGCGTCAGTTGAACAATGTCCAGCATTGACAGATCTACTTCCTGAGTTTCAGGCTCCGCAGTCTGCAAGCAAAGGACTGGACGGTTTAAGATCCCGTTAGATCGCGAAGTGCCCGAGATAACGTTCTCTGTGTCTTTTTCCAAAGTTCCTTGGAACAATTTGGAAGCTTTAACCCTTTTAGCAGGCGCTTCATTTTTGCACCTTAGCAGCTCAGGGTAATGAGAGGGGCGGCACCTCCTTCCTCCGATCGTTGAGTTGAAGGGATACGCCTCTGCATATGTTTATCGCTGTCCCGCCGGGGAGCTTGCGAAATATGACGTGATAGGGCCTCAGACCCTTTTCTCGACATCACGTGTCGGCTAGGTGGTGCTCGATCTGGAGCATGAGAGCCTCGGGGTTCTCCGACTGACCGACGGTAACTATCCGAATTGAAATGCTTGTTAGCACCTCTCCCACCTTTGTGCAGTTTCCACGCCAGGGATCGTTTCGTATTCTTTCCCGTGGTTTTAGGGCTGCTGTCCCGACATACATCATTTCCTTGTTCGGGCTTCGGGTCCAAGTCCAAAGGAAAGTCAATTTTCTGGAGTTGGTGCGCAGTTTTAGCAGGCAAGTTATCTTTCAGGGGCGCAAGGTTTATAGGGGCGTTGTCCGATAAGGGCGCCGTAGCGGGGGAATTAGAGTGACTACAGTTAGTATCTGTTTCCATCCTCCGGATTTGGCTTTCCAGTTCATTAATTCTGATTTGGTGTATCCTGTCCCTTTCTTGTCGTTCTCTCTCCCATTGCTTGTCCCTTTCTTGTAGCTGCTTTTCCCTTTCTTGTCGTTCTATCTCCCATTGCTTGTCTCTTTCTTGTCGCTGCGTTTCCCATTTCTTGGCTATTTCTTGTCTTTCTGTTTCCAATTGCTTCTCCTCTTCTATCACTTCATCTACATACTTTCGGATGGATGCTTCGCTCTCCCCAGCTTTTCCACAGGGCCATGCCAAGATTAGACGGTTGGAAACCAGTCGTCTACATCGTATTGATCCTGCATGCTCACTGCATATTCTAGAAAGGGCTGAATTTCGATATCATCGTACTCCATGTACTCAGCTACCTCAAGTGCAATCCTATGCACTTTAACTAGATTAGCCATTATATAAGGGTGAGCGAACACTATGCAAGATAAAACCTAGAGATCTTAGTTACCTAGCCCTCTAGGTGCTGATTAACTTCCGTGTGAATTAACACTAAAAAATTACTAAAATCTAGGCTAGCATATGCAAACTTTAAGTCGAGAAGTTTCTAGATACTCTGATTGCGACGAGCAAAAACCCAAAACTCCAAAAAAAATCTAAGTGATGTAAAAGGTATTATCATCACTCCACCCCACTTCTGTCAGTACTCAGCTATTGAGAGGATTGGTTACTATCATATGAATGAATACCCTCCCTTGGTACATATGCAAGCTAGTAACTGACTATCTGTAGCTTCTTATCTCAGATTAAAGAGCTAATATCTGGAAAAAGTATTTAACCCAAAAAATTTTTTTCTGACTTTAACAACAATAGTCGTCAGTTTTTCTAACCAAAAAAACTCAGCAGTGATACCAACAACCTAAACCAGCTGCGAGATGTGTAAAATGAACAATAATTGTAACTTGTGATTTATGATTGCTGTGGAGAAAAAACGCTGTTCAGACTTCTTCCAAAAGAAATAGTTCCATTTGTCTTCTTCTTCTTCTTTGATCCTTAGCCGCCGACCGCCAAAGCAGTCAGTGGCCATCACGCCTAGTGGCGTCTTGTGGGGCAACAACAAATTTAATCTACTTTGCTCGGTCGGTGGCCATCCTTCGTACAGTGCCCCAAGTCTGGTTCATTCTTTGCATCTCAGCCTCCACAGTCCTCCGCCAGGTTGTTTTTGGTCAGCCTCTCTTTCGTTTTCCTTCAGGGGTCTAAAGCGTAGCTGTTCTAGTGATGGCATCGGGGTCTCTTCTGAGGACATGACCAACCCAGCTCCAGCGTCTGCCAGCTATGATGGTATGCATGTCCTCTTGCTTGCTCTGAGTAAGCAGAACTTGGTTGGTGATGGTATTCGGCCAAAAGATTCGGTGAATTTTTCTTAGGTATGTTGTGTGAAAAGAAGACAATTTCGGCATTTCCTTCACTGTAACTCTCCAGCATTCCGCACCATAGAGAAGCACAGAAAGCACACAGCTCTGATATAATCTTAATTTTGTGCTTGTGCTGTATTGAGAGGACGTCCAGATGTTGTTTAGGCTAAAGAAGGCTGTTCTCGCCTTATTTATTCTGATGTTGATGTCTTTGCCTGCCCCGCCGTCTGGTGTTACTATGCATCCTAGGTATGTGAAGGTGTCGGTCTGTTCCAGTTGCTGATTCCTTATTGATATGGGCTCAGGGTTGCTCACATTGAGCGTCATGACCTCAGACTTCTTTAAATTGATGTTCAAGCCACCTGCTGGCTAAACTTATTAAGTCTATCCGTTTATTCTTGGATGTGTTGATGTGAATGTGCTAGTAGTGCAATGTCATCTGCATATTTAATATCTTCCAATGTAAAAAATGTAGTCCATCTTATTCCTCTTGGACTGCCCTCTGTTGTCTGGCGCATCACCCAGACTATGACTGTTAAAAAAAGAGTGGTTGATAAGAGGTATCCCTGTCGTATTTCTGTCTTCACCTCAAAGGTTAGGTTGCTCTGCCCAACACTACACGTAAAGTTGGCATAGAGGCTTTGTATGATTGACACTATGCAGCTTGGAATTCCATAAGCCCTCAGTATTTTCCATAAACTGTCCCTATGTATGCTGTCAAAAGCCTTTTCAAAATCAACGAAATTAATGTACAGCCGTCTTTGCCATTCGGAGCACTGCTATATAATGTTCCTGAGAGTGAATATATGATCTACACATCTTCTGTTCTTTCTAAATCCTGCTTGTTCTTTCTTCAGTTTGTGGTCTACTGCTTTTGAAACTCTCTGTATAATTATCCTGCCTAGTATTTTGATGGGAACTGAGAGAAGAGTGATTCCTCTCCAATTATTGCAGTCTGCAAGATCTCCCTTCTTGGGCAATTTGACAATTATTCCTTTGTTCCACTCTGATGGTGTTGTCACCGTTTTCCAGACATGTGCAAAAAGTGGTTCTAATAGTTCTGCTGCTAGCTCAGGATCTGTCTTAAATAGCTCTGCATTTAAGTTATCATGGCCAGGATCTTTTCCGTTCTTTATCCCTTTGATTGCTGTGATGATTTCTTCTGTCCCGACCATTTGGTGATTCCCATGTTCATTTGTGAAATCTTTATGTGGGAAAAGTGTTCCTCCAATGACCAGGTTGTTAATACTACAGAAACTTATTAATGTATCCCCATTTTCGTTTGCTGTTCCGCTGCCGTATTTCCCCATTACTCTTTCATTATATGTATTGTGTGTACCAACTTTCGCATTGAGGTCTCCCATTACTATAATAAGATCATATCTAGGTGTGTTTTCCATTTATTTCTGCAGTTGTTGATAGAATTCATCCTTGACCTCTTCATCGCTGTCATTCGTTGGAGCGTAGCATTATATTATTGTAATATTAGTGAATCTACCTCTCCATCTTAATCTTATCAGTCTGTTGTTGATGGATTTCAATTCCAGTAATGTCCTTTCTATTCCTTTCTGTAGAATAATGGCTAGACCTTCATTGAGCTGTCCATCCTCTCTTCCGGGGTAAAGTACTGTTTCTCCTGTTGCTGTTTTAACTTTTCCTGCCCCTGTCCATCTGCTCTCGCTTATCCCTAGAATGTGTAACTTATAGTTTCTCATTTATGCCGTGACCTGTTTTAGTTTACCCGGCTAATTCATTGTCCTGACATTCCAAAATCTTATTCTTGTATCATGTTTTGCGGTCAGGACGTCCGTTCTCATGTCAGTGGCTTCCTTTCGGCTTTCACCACTAACAGTCATACGAGCCTCAGACTCCGGATGTCCATCCCGCAGCAACGTTTGTTTATTCGTTGTTGTTTCCGTAACTTCAATTGTTTTTTAGTTACATAGACAGGCGTGTCAGCCCTATGATAAAACTCCCAACCTGGAGGACCAGGGTGTCTGCTTTAGTCTCACCCCTGCCCGTGCAAACCTGTCCAGCTTGGTAAAACCTTCCAGGAGTAAAACTCGCACTGGCATAGCTCTCGGGGTAATCAGGGTACGCAAGCCGCCATACCTCGACGAGGTATTGACACCGGTGATGGCAGTCGATTTGTCTAGAGGATAGAAATTCCTATAATCTGCAGAACACTAAACTCCAAAAATAAAGATAGAATCGTGTGAGCGATTCATTCCAGACTGAGCCTTCATTTGTTGTGCAATCTGCAGAGGTAGCTCAAAGTCCCGGACGGGCCGACATTTGTCGTGGTTGAGTTGGAGTGTTAGAGTATTTGTCGAGTTAGACAATTTTAGTGAAATCGACAATGAGAGTGAACTGACAAAATTATAGATTACACACAGATCATGTGTAAATAGGGTGAACTTGAGACCAACCTGGAAGAGGAGTCATTAAAGCTATCTTTCTTTCCAAGCCTCAAAACACTTATCTAGTCTAAGCACCACCCGCTCTCTCTTTTTTCTCTTGTCAAATTAGAGACTATAGAAAGAGATTGTAATATTAATTATGGATGAAGGATCGTGAACAGTGCGTTAATAAATGCGAAAAAAAAATTTATTAAAGGTTCTTGAATGAAGAAACATAAGTGTAAACGACTGGATGCCTGTCTTAATTTTAGGGTCGTGTACTGGTCATCACTGAAGAAGGTCTTCTTTAGATTACTTCTGCATCATGGAATCAACCTGTCATGTTGATATTGAGTGGGAGTCTCAAGTAACGCGAATGGTTGAATGGTTCGGTGTAATGGACCACTTGATAATATTTCTCACACACTCTTATGCAAGGCAATGACGACTTGAACTACAGCGGGCATTTCACACCGTTTAATAGGGACGCACATATCTGGACAGCACGGAACATAGTCATAGGAACATGTTGACATATACATCATGAGGCATTTGAACAGTAGATCATATTTCATGCAGCATTCAAATATGATTGACGATATAAGGTAATCATTCAATGTTCTGGCAGACTATTGCCACATCCCCTAACTGACTGAACGCATCAGTGGGTGTGGGTGTGTAAACATACAAAGAGTTCACTGGCCGAACCTTTTCCTTGGCTAAGTTCTCCAGCGACATATATCAAATATTTATGTAATAAAGTTAAACCACGATAGGGGTTTTCATATTAGTGAGATCTCCATATCACTGTCCGATAATAAGTTTGCTATACTGTTCTCTTGACAGTGATCCGTAACGATGACAAGAAAACAAGATGGCTGCCTTTCTGAGTTTTGCTCACTCACCCAGAAGAAGGCTAATGATGAGCCAAAGTTAATTCATAATTTGAATATCAATAATTTCCTAGAGTTTCCCTACAGTTCCACATTACTAAGGTTGTTACATGTAGACATAAGCTCTTTTGGGAAACCTGTCATCTTCAATGGTATAACAACGACCAACGATGTTCGAAACACGAAGTCCATCTAAGTCTAACCACATTGAGATCATCAAAAAGAAGGGTCTGGTGTTACCTGGAGTCCGAATTAATAACAAAGTGCATGAGGAGAATCTCTGACAAATAGACTCTTGCAGAGACACTAACTCCTCCTGAAAAAACATGCACAAATTACTTTTCAACCTTTAAAATGGACCAGCCAAAAATTACACACACAGCCATATTCAGGCGGCATTATCGAGACTCCCTACGCATGCCTCGAAAAACGAATACCTGCCCCAGTGTTCGGCACAAAGAATATAGTCCGACCTAAACATACAAAGATATACAATATAAGACTGAATCTTCTTGTACTAGACGAGTAATACATATAAATTCAGGCCATAAACATATTGAACAAGATCAATCTATTTTCTGGCCCTAACAAATGAGAAATTACATAATTCGGTATTCATCCGCGCGAAATCAATATTCAAGGGGAGAATCATCCACCACATAATTCATAAAGTAAATAAATCAAGTAGTAAATCAAATCATGGATGATATAACTTTGACTGTAACAAAAGTACATTCTCTTTTTCATATCAATTAGTCTATCGTATTTTTGTAATCTCGTGCGACAATAATATTGGTGCGCAAAACAGAATCTACCCCCCCCCCCCACCACCCCCCCCCCCCCCCCTCCCCCCCACCCCCCCCGGGAAAAAAAATAGTACATTTTTTTTTTTTTAAATACATCTAGCAGGCAACATACATAATACATCAGGCTCACAACGCACGCCTAATAACCATAAGCGCAGATGATAAGGATTCCAAAACAAATGTAATAGAGCCTAATGTGCGGGCATATGTCGTCATTATGGCACAACAAGTGAGAATCATTATCTCAGAGATCTCAGAGAATGTAGTTAGTATTTTATCTAAGTATAAATATTTTCCAGAGAGGTGTCACTCCAACGCATACTTACAAAACTGGACAAATAATGCCACAACTATTTCTACGATAGTTTATCGCACTCCAACAATTTCATCTTAGGTATCTTAACATCATGATTATCAAAGACAATCTGAAAAAAACATCGAAAGATCAGCTCGCGGTGAATATACCATCAATTGTAACCGCTAAGTAGTGATACAATCAATATTATATTAAATACTCTCATTACATATGTGTACGCATTACATTTTGTATAGTAGAAAAAAGTGTAGTAGAGGTAGTGATCTATGCCTGGAAAAAAATATCAGGTATATATCTCATAACGGTTAGGTGGAATCATGTGGGTCATCTAGATAAGATATCTGCCATCACATTTTTCTGAACCACGGATAGCTCGCACCAAAAAAATGAAATAGGCTTGGAAGAGCAATCGCGTATCGCGTTGATCTTGCGCTCTTCAGATTTTTTTACTCTGAATAGCCGTAAGAGCCCTTTCTGGTCAGTATTCCACAATGAAATTGCGCGCCAAGAAGAAATCTTTGAAGTTTCAAGAATTGACCAAACATAGCCAATAATTCACGGTCCTAGGACCGAGTAATTCTTCTCTGCGGCATTTAAGTTTCCGAGAAATATACATCACAGGATGCAGAGTTTCCGGAGTACTCTTGCATTAGTGCTGCTCCAATCGCCCTGTGGATGAAGCGTCCACTACGAAGACATAAATGTCTTTTCTTTAGTTAAGGTAACACTAAAATAGGTGAAGTAGAAAAACACATGGTTTAAACCTTATCCAAGGAGGATTGACAATTCTTGAGTCCAATGGACTATATTAGGAGACCACTTATTTCTTTAGCAAGGAGGAAGAAAGGTGATCCATGATCGAAGACAGATTCGGATAATGAATCGTCCATAAAAATTGAGTATGAAACCTAAGACGAGACGTCGCACTTGCTTTTTTAGTCTTTAGGAATAAAATGTTAAGTATCTTACCTTGTATTATGGTCTCTGTTGTTTTAAGAAACCATGACCAAACACGAAGATACTAAGATAAGATATTTCTCGCTATAAACAATACAAAGCTTTAGATGTTTTGTTGCTGTCAGGTTATGCTCGCGTAAGATATAGACAATTGTTCATTTAACCCTTTATTGTGATCTTCCCATATGTTATCACACTGAAAAGATAGCTGATGTCATCAAAGATATGCAATGACATGCTGAGCGATGAGATTAGGATTCGACGCATCATGCGTATGATCTAAGTTGCATGGGGCGTTCATTAAGGCCGAAAGGCATGAAAATTCCATTGGAACAGACCCCTTGGTGTCACGATAAAAGCAGTAAAATGGTTTGGCGTGTTTCGGATAGAGGCACTTGCCAATATCCTTAGACAAATCAAGTTTAGTGAAAAAATGAGATTTGGAGAGTCGAGTAAGTAGCTCTTCTATTAAAGGCATAGGTTCAGCATCAAATTTCGTCACTTGGTTCAATTTGCGATAATCCACGCAAAGACGTATGTTATTGTCTTTTTTTCGTACAATAACCATCGGCGAAGAATATGCTGATGTGGATGGTTCAATAATTTTTAACTCTATCATCTCATCCAACTCTTTCTCTACCTGTGCTTGAAAATGTATCGGGATAGGATACGGTCTGACTCTTATAGGATTATGGTCAGTAAGTATAATGTCATGTTCAATGACATCAGTTTGACCAGGGATGTCAGTGAGGACATCCTGAAATTGTTGTAACATATTAGAAACTTGTCTCTGTTCTCCTAGAGATAACTCGGGAGAGATCGTAACGTCTTTTCCGTGACTCATTAGGAATGAAGTGAATCATCGGAAAAGGATAGTTCACATCCGAGTAAACTCGTTTCCTTAATCCTGTATTACTGACAGTAGATGAGTAATGTCCATGTGGGACTGAGAATCGTCCGTTTGCCTGGAAAAACAGGTTGTAATAATCCGACGTTCATGAATTCCATGAGCATGTTGATGTGGAAGGTGTTATGCTTCCCGTCAATATCGACGATATAGTCAACATCGGAAACTTTTGATAAAACATCGTACGGACCTTTCCAAAAAATAAGAAGTCTGTTTTCCCTACAAGGTAGCAAGACAAATGCTTTGTCACCTGGACAAAGTAGTCGCAAGCATCTCTTCTTATTGGCAAATTGCCTTGCCTTCTGTTTCGCAAATTCAGAAGAAGCAGTTGCCAATTTGCATGCTTCAATAATCTTGTGTCTAAGTGCAATGACATATTCGTAAGAGGATTTTGTGTGTTCGACAATATTATCAGCAGTTATAAGGTCATGAAGTAATGACATAGGACCTCGCGGTTTCGCACCAAAAACAAGTTCAAAAGGAGAAAATCCTGTATGTTCGTTGGCGACCTCTCTGTATGCAAAGAGAGCCGCGGGTAAAACCCTGTCCCAATCCTGAATATGATCTTCAGTTATCTTACCTAACAAGTTTTTAAGCGTTCTATTCAGACGTTCTACCATCCCATTAGAAATTGGATGGTAAATACTACTCAGAGATCTCTCTATCTTAAGAGTCGTCATCACTTGAGACATGGTATCCGATATGAGTTGGGTACCATGGTCTGATAATATTTCTCCTGGGAATCCCAGACGAGAAAATATGAGCCAAAGAGCATCTGCAATATCGGTAGTAGTTATGCTCTTCAGAGGAATAGCCTCTGCCAACGTGTGCACATATCACACACGTCAAGATAAATTGGTGTCCTCTAGCAGAATTTGTCCTTAAATGGACCGATGATGTCTATCTCGCCATTTTCTGAGATGGTCGAATTGGAATATCTGCAGCCCTGAATAGGTGCAGCATGGCGTGGACCTTTGGATTTAACTTCTTGACATACCTTACAAGATCGACAATAGATTCGTATGTCCTTGTTCACTAATAAAGGCCAAAAGAAAGATTCAAGAACTCTAGATTTAGTACGGGGAAAAACCCCATATGCCCCAGCACACTGAGAATCATGAGCGTGCTGTAAGATTTTAACTCTCATATTTTTGGGCACAAGAATTTGAGAATGACTAGACTTAGCGGAGTCTTGTACCATACGTACAAGTACGCCATTCTTCAAATCGTAATCCAAGATTTACGATTTGTATCTTATTTGGATCACCTTTTGTTGCTAACGTGAAGAATTTTTTTAAAGTAGGATCATCTTCCTGTTTCTTTATGGAATGGAGTCACGAGAAATTTCCAAGTGGATCACCTTGGTCTATGTATCGTTTTATCTTCAGAAGGTGAAGATTGAGGCACGTTAAGAGCTTGAGCCCTAGTGACTACAGCATTAGCAGTTTGCATATTCATTATTTTCCCAATCAACAATTTTGTTGCGGAGTGCATTCTTTCACTCCATGAATGCGACCGATTATAAGATCAGCGATCGGATTCGGGAGAAGAAATGCGTGTACATTTCTCCTGTAAAGAAAGGGAGTAGCAATGTGTTGACAATGGCAGTAGAGTACTTCTCCAATGTGCCACCAAATGTTTACGCATTTGATTACTTTGCCAGTGGCTCGAGAAGGATCTATGAGTGACTGCCTCACTCCAATGGTTGTGCACCCGGATCGAAAAGAATTGAGACCGGAGTACCATATACTAGACCTCTATTCAAGACAAGAGCACCTCTTCCAGATTGCGCTACTGACGCAGGGAGAGCGGAAGAGGATGACCACAGCTTAAAGTAGAAACCGTGGTTGGATCGAATAATTATGTGCATTGGAACATTGAGTATGCTCTTACCAAAATCGAAAGCAGAACATCCCTCATTATTAGAGTCTTTCATATCATTAGGCTTGATTTACCGGCTTCATGAACTCTTGCTGTGCAGAGTTAGCCTGGTACGCTGTGATTTACGACTTTTTATATTGTGATCTACCTCGATTATCATAACCTCTTATAGTAATTATTGCCTCCTCTGTTAAACCCCTATTTGGGTTTGAATCATAATATTCATGATCATAATCATCATGCTCATTATAATGAGTGTCTCTGCAAAATGTTGGTTTTGTTGTTTCCATGCCGGAGAACTTGGGTAGTTCCTATAGTGACTTTTTCCTTTGCGAAATGTCTATAATTATGGCCACCCTCGAGTATCGAAGGACTGTCAGCCCGATTCAGTTCTCGGAGGAAGAACCCTGATTTGAGTGGTTAACCTGGTTTTGATACTTATTCCAGCTAACCATTTTATCAATTTATTTTGAGCTCCTTAGGAATTTGTGTGAGTAATTATTATTGTATTGTGTTGCTGACGCAACTGGCATAACCCTCTTTAATCTTAGTGTTTGCTAAGAGTTACGTCAGGGTGTGTCGAGACATATTGGTCACAAAATTCTTGCATTTGCGTTAATGTTGAGGTTTTGTCGCTCGTGTAAAATTTCAAGGAATTTGTTTGTTCACAGAGGACATGATCTTGTCCTTCTGAGCATCAAATCCATAAGAGGCGTCTATGTTTTCTACTATTTATTTTGGGCTAATTTCAATTCCATCGTTGATATGTAAGACGTTGCCTTTTGGCAATGAATTCTGAGAAGATTCTAATTCCCTGGGTCTCAGGTACCATTGTTCTTAAACAAAATTCGATACCCTTCCTCTGACAGGTTGGTACTTCATTATCAGGCATGGCCCTTGATACCTTTCTTAATTATCCCATGTCAGCTTTCATTCAACCATAATACATAAACTCGTCCAGTGAAATCTCCTTTAGATTCTCAGACAACCTGTAAGTAGCATAATTGTGAGTTAATCCACATTATAAGCTCGTCAAGCGCGTTCAAATCTCTCAAGCCAGAAATGTTATGTCATCACTGGCAGAGGTGAACGCTGGTACCTTGACCTTGTAAGTAAAGGGTTTACCATTACCCACCAGATGATGGATTAACATTTACTCATATAGTTTGTCAATTTCATGTTTTCTAACTCAAATGCTAAAAGTTCTTTCTGATGTTCATGTTCTCTTATTTCTTGTTCTCTCCCTCAGCTTCTAATCTTTCTTTGCTCAGCAGAAGCTTGAAGTTTTCTCTCCACAGCAGCAGCTTTTTCTCTCACTCAGGCAGCAGCCTTTTTTCTCTCCTCAGCAGCAGCTTTTCTCTACTCAGATTCTCTGTCTCTAATCTTCTCTGTTCAGCTTCAGGCTGTTCTAATCTTTCTTTTGTTCAGCTTCTATTTCAAATTTGCTTTCCATTTTATTATCATCTTTTTGTTTTTTCTCTTATGATTTTTAATGCAATGGCAAATTTGAGCAGATGAATTCTTCTTCCAATTCTTTACCAGACTTACCAAGGTTAACCCTTGCTGGATAAAATAATCTAACTTAGCCATGCCTGTCTTATGAAATCAGTAACCTGATAAAAAGTTAAATAAAAATTTCCTTATCCCACTTTATATGGGAGATAAATGTGTACTATAGGAACTTGTATACTCACTTTTCCATTTTATTTCACCTCTCTTAGTCTTAGTCAAAGACCTTATATGGTTATCTTGTTTATAAATGAAACAAATGATACTACTTGAGTTCCTGTGGAAAATAACTATCTTCTATATCCCAATCACCGTGGGAGACAAGCCTTAAAACAGTCTTGTATAACTTCCTTGTACAGTAATAATAATAAATAAAGTACTGGCCTGTACTATTCATATAAGTGTATTCAAATATAACCTCCTATTATCTTGTCACACCAAAGACATTAACAAAGGACAAGCCATAAAAGACAATATGAAAAACATATAGCAGAAATTCAAATTAAATTTAATTAAATAGAAGGAACTGATGTATGTAAATAGATCACAGAATCTTGTGATGACAAACTGCAATGAATTAAACAAAACACAAATGAAGTCACAGTGTATAAACACAAGGGTGTAAACAACCGAATAAAAGGAAAGATTAGACCTACAATTATACAAACAAATCAAACAAAAATAAAGAACAGAAAAAATGTTACAAAAGACTACAATGGGTACTGATCACCACATGCTTAACAAAAATAGCAACAGAATGTTGCATGCAGAGTTCAATTCAAGAAATATGCTCCCTATTGATCACTAGTACAAGACGAATAATTACTCGGTAATTTTCTTGTGGCGAGTCTCCTCACCAACCGCCCAAGACATTATAAACAACTATACATAGACACAAATTACATGTAAACATCAATTAGCATAAATGCATACATTAATTAATTAGATGTGTTGTGGTTGGAATGTAGTTGGTTAAAGAAGGCTTAGCTTTAATCAAAAGAATTTTCCACTTTTAATAAGTTCTTGTAAATTCTAGAACTAATTTATTTACAAAGTTCAACAATGATGTATATAGAAGATACACCGTATGAAAATATAATTAACTTCTCAATATTACTGCTTTTCCTGTTAATATGGTGAGGTATTATTCACTTGTGTTTGCAAGGTATTAATTGACATAAAATAAAGTCTTGATACCACACACATGTCAACAAAAAGGCGCTGACTTGTGAAAAGAATGACTACACCACGCTGGCCTAATTACTTTACTGCCTTCGCTCGTTAGGTACTGGTCATGCTGACCATCGACTTTATAGTTGCACACTCATCAGTGTTTTTACTTTTTGGTATTACGGCATGCTGTCAGGAATCGGTCCTCGGTAACATTAAACCCAGGGATCTGCCCTAAACCCACTGTAAACGACTGGATGCCTTTGTCCTTAATTTTAGGGTCGTTGGTACTGGTCTTCACTGAAGAATGTCTTCTTTAGATTACTTTATGCTTCATGGAAATCAACCTGTCATGTTGACATTGAGTTGGAGTCTCAAGTAACTGCGAATGGTTGAATGGTTCGGTGTAATGGACCACTTGATAATTATATTTCTCACACACTCTTATGCAAGGCAATGATCGACTTGATACTACAGCGGGCATTTCACACCGTTTAATAGTGGACGCACATATCTGGACAGACACGGAACATTGTCATAGGAACATGTTGACATATACATCATGAGGCATTTGAACAGTAGATCATATTTCATGCAGCATTCAAATATGATAGACGATATAAGGTTAATCATTCAATGTTCTGGCAGGACCTTTGCCACATCCCTAACTGAATGAACGCAATCAGTGGGGTGTGGGTATGTGTAAAACATACAAAGAGTTCACTGGCCGACCTTTTCCTTGGCTAAGTTCTCCAGCGACATATATCAAATATTTATGTAATTAAAGTTAAACCTCGATAGGGGGTTTCATATTAGTGAGATCTCCATATCCACTGTCGATTATATAAGTTTGCTATACTGTTCTCTTGACAGTGATCTGTAACGAATGACAATGAAAAAAAGATTGCTGCCTTTCTGAGTTTTGCTCACTCACCCAGAAGAAGGTCTAATGATGAGCCAAAGTTAATTCATAATTTGAATATCAATAATTTCCTAGAGTTTCCCTACAGTTCCACATTACTAAGGTTATTACATGTAGACATAAGCTCTTTTGTGGGAAACCTGTCATCTTCAATGGTTATAACAACGACCAACGATGTTTGAAACACGAAAGTCCATCTAGGTCTAACCACATTGAGATCATCAAAAAAGAAGGGTATTGGTATTACCTGGAGTCGAATTAATAACAAAGTGCGGTACTTGTGCGTTTATTTTCACCGGGAAATTATTATTTTGTAAACTTATTACCCAAACCGAGCACCGTCCTTTTTCTTACATTGTTTTTCTTACAATAATGTTTCTTTTTTTCCGCATGCGCGGGGTTAATCCAATTGGCAGGTAGGGGTTGCGGGTTAGTCTATTAGCATTTTTCGCAGGTAGGGGTAGTAGCATGGGTCCAAGACTTTGTTTTATTGCAGAAAAGCTGTGTAAAAAGTTCACCCGTGTGTTACCGGGGCCCGAAAGGGGAGCAAAGAATAGTAACACTGTTCCCTGCCAAGCATGTCGTAGAAAGCGCCTAAGGAGGGTTGGGCATGGTGCCGATTACCCCATCCTGTAAAAAAAGTTAAACTACAAAAAACTTCAACAAATATGGACAAGTCAAATAAAGAAAATAAAACACAGCCATCCAAGACAGGGGAAGGTCCCCTCGCGGGGAGGCGTATGATGCAACACAGAGAAAGCCGAAAGGAGTCTGTGTTGCTGACTAACCTTCTTTCTTCTAGGAGAACTTCCAGATTTGGCACCTGGAATGTTCGGACATTAAACGAACAAGGGAAAGTGGCGCAAGTAGAAGCAGAAATGAGGGAATACAAAATCGAGGTTCTGGGAATGTGTGAAACAAAGTGGAAGGGGGTAGTCAGGAAGAAACTCATCACAGGTGAATTGGTGCTGTCCTCAGGACATGAAGATGAAAGTTCACACCACAGTGAAGGGGTAGCTCTTATGTTATCTTAAGAAGCACATAAAGCACTCATTGAATGGGAAGCTGTTGGACCCAGAATAATAACAGCTACTTAAAAAACAGCTAAAAAGAAAATTCATGTAAATTTCATCCAATGTTATGCACCAACTAATGACAAAGAAGAGTCTGTGAAAGAAGCATTTTATACTAAACTACAGGAAATTATGGATAAAGTAAAAAGAAGAGACATCACAAATTTGATGGGTGACATGAATGCAAAGATAGGTACAGTCAACACCGGATTTGAAGAAGTCATGGGAAAACATGGGCTAGGAGTAATGAATGAAAATGGAGAGCTGTTCGCAAACTTCTGTGCTTCAAATCAACTGGCTACAGGAGGAAGCATGTTTCCACATAAGAGAATACACAAGGCAACATGGATATTACCAGACCATAGAACAGAAAATCAGATCGATCATATATGCATAAAGAAGTTTAGATCATCATTGCAGGATGTAAAGGTATATAGAGGAGCAGATGTGGCATCAGATCACCATCTTCTGATAGCCAAAGTAAAAATGAAACTCAAGAAATATGCAATAATGCAAAATTATAGACAACAGTTTAATGTAGGACAGCTAAGAAATCAAGAGACAAATTTGCGGTCACAGTATCCAACAAATTCCAAGTGCTCCAACAGCTGGAAGATGTAGAGAATACAGAAGACTATTGGCAGCAGGTCAAAACGGTATGGAAGGAGACATGTGAAGAAATACTGGGGAAAAGGGAAAGACAACAAAAAGCATGGATAACAAGAGAAACCATCAATAAGATAAAAGACAGAAAAAACAAGAAAGCAGAGTTAAACACAAGCAAAACCAGAAGTTCCAAAACCAAGGTTTAAGAAGTGTACACAGAAGCAAACAAAGAAGTATCAAAAGAGACAAGAGGAAGTATATAGAGGAGTTGGCAAGAGAGGCAGAAGATGCTGCAGCCAAAGGAAATATGAGAGAACTGTATAGCAGCACAAAGAAGCTAACAGGGAAATACAAGCAAACAAGTTGCCTCATAAAAGACAAGAATGGGAAACTGCTCAGCAATATACAAGAGCAAATGAAGAGGTGGACAGAATATTTTGGGGACCTTCTCAATAGACCAGCTCCACAAAACCCGCCGGACATCCAGCCAGCAGAAGAAGAGCTACAAATTAACGGTGAAAGACCAACGAAGGAAGAAATAAAGAAAGCCATAAAGCTTCTAAGAGATGGAAAAGCGGCTGGACCCGATGGCATTCCAGCAGAAGCCATCGAAGCAGATATCGACTCGGCTACAGAGATGTTATATAAATTACTTGGTAAAGTCTGGGAAAAGGAAGAGATACCAGCAGAATGGAAGGAAGGATATCTGGTTAAGTTGCCTAAGAAGGGAAATTTACAAGAGTGCACAAATTATAGAGGAATAATGTTACTATCAGTGCCAGGAAAAGTATTAAACAGGATTATCCTTGAGAGATTAAAGAGTCCATAGACAAGAAACTGAGAGATGAACAAGCAGGTTTTCGACAAAACAGATCATGTACAGACCAGATAGCCACTTTGAGAATAATAGTTGAACAAAGTCTGGAATGGAATTCACCGCTATACATCGGATTTACACTAAGGAAACCTGTTGATAGCATTACAA